>JASDQU010105972.1:55614-68912 GCA_032191745.1 Picea mariana | reverse complement strand
CAAACCATAGAGGTGGTGGGTATTTTCATTACACACTCACTAAAGATGGTCACACACATCATTGTCTCTCCTTGGAAACACCTTAGCTCTCCCCTCTCTTTGGAAATGATGTTGTTCTTAGCTCTCCCTTTCCTTTGGCAATGATTTTGTTCCATAAGTGGCTCTCCATAAAATCCTACACCTTTGCATGCTCCCTCAAACCACCTCTAATTTTCTCAGATTAGACCCAATCTCCTTGCCTTCTATATTTCTCACCACATAGTTAAAATATATACATATTAGCATTGTTCTAAGCCCATATTTGAGATTCCTTATATATTTTTGACCACACAGTTAAAATATATACATCTTATCATTGTTCTAAGCCCATATTTGAGATTCCTTTGTCACATCCACACAACGTTCCTTGCAATCGTGCAGCTCTTGAGGCCATGTGGAACCATAATGTTTTACACTTGGCTCCTTAGCAACACCCAGGTCACCTCGTCCAGACTACACCTCTTCCTTCACCTAGAGGTTACCATACTTCATTCTAGGCTACCGACGAGTCACACTCCTACTCTATTGCAAGACTGCAAGACTTGTATACTTAGACATTCGTTGATTACTTTAACACTTAGTCATTTTTAAGTATACATCCAAGAGAACAAGAATCCAAGAGAACAACAATGAAACAAACAAGAGAAACATAGATATAGTGCGGGTGGCGCAAATTGTGGCTAACACCTATCTAAGTCTTTGATATTGCATAACAGTTACAACATGAGAAGTATCAGTTATGTTTACAACTTCCACAGAGTCAAATGACTCGCCTCACCTCACTAAGACACTCATGAACATATCTATCACCATAAGTCTCTATGTCACTACCATCTCTACAACTAACTATGATGCACCTCAAATGTGCCCTCAACCACAAAATTGTTGTCTCTTCATTTTTGCAGACTCCGCCTCTTCATTTCCACAGGCATCACCAATTTTGGTTCTTCCTCACACATGCCTCCAACAGACCTGTGTTTCCAAACTTAGCCAAAATAAGCTCAAGAAAATCTCGCCCATCTCTGTCCAACAAACCCACCTCAAAGAAACACAAGTCCTCCAAACTTGGAATGACTCGGCTCCTTGATGGAGTTTCCTCCCTTCATTTTCCTCAAAATCATATAGCTCTTGCTCTCCTTGTCTTGTCAAAAACTTATCTTCCTTGGTTGTGCACCCTTGTTCCATTATAGGCTCTCCAAAGGTCACTATCATTTCCTTTGGGGGTGTTTCTCCCCTTTCTCAACCCATGTTTAAACGAATCATCATGCCCCTTCATGTTCCCGGTCACCCAAACAAATTGTTGCACCCATTCCTGGACACGGTCGCCCAAACGAAACCATGCACTCATCAATAGTTGTGTCCCTTGGGACTGGCATGCCCAACCTTGGTGTACCCCTCATTTTGAGACACCCCATCAATGGAACTGACTCATCCACTTTTGTGTGCATACCACTTTGGTGATTTGGGTCAACTCTCCTAAGTACATCCCCCATGCCTTAGTTTATTTTCCTTCATTGATGGAGCATCCACGTCTTTCCCTTAACATTTCATCAAACTACCCATCAGTTGAGTTGCATTTCAAGGCACCTTGGGTGGAATCGTAACTTGTCATGTCATGTGCCCTAGGAAACCCAACTCCCCTCTAGATGAAGACTTTCATCTCCTCATCCCCACCAAGAGTATTTACTACCGATTGAGACTCTGGTGGAAGTGCATACACTCGAGATAATCGCCCAATGCATTACATCCTTCCACACCTCAAGTTATTTCCATCCTCAACAAAATCCAAAAAATCTATGATCTCCACGTCTCTTCCCAACTCATGCCTCCATTGCAACTAATTCTGTTTGAAACCCCAAGTTTTGTGCCAACTAGAAATCCAAAATTCTACCAAAGTGGAAACCCCAAGTTTCGTGCCAACTAGAAATCCAAAATTCTACCAAAGTGGAAACCATAAGTTTCCTTCCAAAGTGGAAACCCCAAGTTTCCAAGTTGGACAACAATGATCTGCAACCTGAGAAACCATCCACACTTCCCTTTTCCCAAATTTGTCTACGACCAAACTATCTACAATGATGGAAAAATGTCTTATTCCCAACTCTATTTGCAATGTCTAAGATGTCATTGCCCCACTATGATGATCACTCTTTGTTTCATTGTTGTTGTTGTTGACTCAATTCCTACTATAACCTCAACCAAAACTTCAAAATTCACCAAAGTGTTGAACTCTTTTGATTTTGTTAGTGTGCCCATACTTCAACAATTTTTGTCATGTCTCCACGCATTGATATCCCCCATGCCTTGGACTGATTGGTAGTTAGTCCACACCCAACTCAGAAAAATGCACTTCCTCATCCTCGACCTTAGTATTTTCTGTCACATCTTTGTCACTCTATCCAACTCAAAATACTAAGGAAAATTTCCATCCTTTCCTCATCACTACTGCCATCATTTGATCTTCGTTAAGGATATCCTACACAATGTCTAAGTGATTCGCTTCGAAGCTGGTTTTGCATCTGTACTCTCACTTCTTTCTGCAATTGGGTCCATCTGCACAACTCTCACACCAATGCAAGGTGACCCCTCACCTTGTTGCACTACGAATTCACCCCGAAACAAAGTCTTTAGTGGCAACTTGACTCCATGATGCACCTCATTTCACAATTAGCCAATCTTCCCCAATAACTGCATGTCCAAATTTTCTTTTTCTCACTACTTCATCTCCTCAAAATGTTTTCAGGTCTTCCTCTCTAAGCCTTGGAATGGTTAGTCTTAATCCTCAACCATGCTACCCAATGCAAGAGAAACGCCCATGCCTAATTAATCCCTTCATGCTGCAAACTACATGTCTACATAATCCTCCAAACGAAGGAAAATCCCCAACTCACCTCCTTCCTTCAAGTCACCTAAATACAACTCAACATCTGTGATTAGTGTGGCCAACATGTCTACACTCCCAAAACGTCCAAACAAATTGTCCAAAGTGTTGTAAGTAGAATGAATCAGCTCAAAGAACTTACACACATTAGGCATGTTAGAACCAATACTCTACCAACTTCAACCAACGACCCATGTCGGATCTATGATTCATCACACAATCATATGCAATTCACCAAGGTGCACTTTTCCTCATCCAATGTCTCATACCAAAGGTGAAAAAACACCACCCGAGTCACTTGGTATGTGTTCTTCTCATTTAGATTGGTTGTCAAAAATTCTTGGTCGACTCCTTTGCTAAATACATCTGTCTCTTAGAAAAAAAATTCCTTGCACCCGGTGAAAGTGTCCATAATATGGCATTGCCATCACAACTCGTCAAGTCATCACCTGACTGAAAAATTTGGCTAAGGAACCAAGCGCCAAAGTGCCTCACCCATCCTATGAAACTTAGCACATCCAGAATTCACTGCCCACCACCAAAGTGACCCGTCCAATGAACCTAATCAAAGAGTTAGGAAGCTTCCTCAAGCCACCTCTATGGCTGCATCAAAATGTACCTAATTCCACCAATGGACTTTTCCAATTAGGTCATCCAATCTCTCTGCACATTCTACCAACCAAGGAATCCCAAACTGTTGCAAGGCCTCTTCAAATATGCACTCCTTGAGTCACCCTCAAGTCTTCCAATTCTCACCATGAAAACAAAATCCACTTGAACCATTATGTCATCTTTATCCCCTTTAAATAACTCACTGCAACGCTTAGGAAGTGCAAGAACTCAATCTCACCATACCTTTCCAATAACATTGTTCATGATGACCATGTTCTAAGCTTGCTTTCTTGGACCTCCACTTTTCCAAGCAATGAACTCTCCATGTGAACACACCTAAACCACCATCCAAAACTACATAATCCTACAAAAATTTCATTGTGATACAAGGTTGAGTCCATTCGTCCACTTTAAAAAAAAATCTAATTCCTATGCTTCTCATGCAACTGGCTGAACACATATCCAATGCCTTTCCATATCCACACCTTGACTTCTTCGGATTCAAGGCACCATGCATCCACTACCCAAATGTCAATTCATACTAATACTAATGAATTTCCATAACTTTGTGAATACCTACCTCGTCTGAAGGCTACGACCCCCTACAACCCAACTCATCTCAAGTGTAGTTCTTAGTGATGCATCGCACGAAGACACCATGATGGAAACGTTCTCAACCAACTACCTATTGTGGAATTTCTCTAGATTGTCACAATTTGTCCAATGCACTTAAGTGCTTCACCTTGATGCAACCTAAAACTACTCCCTTAGTGATAACTTCTTCAATCACCCTCTATGTTTTGCTTCGTTAATCACTTCTGGAATTATCTCTGCACCAAGTCATGAAAAAAATCTTGTATTCATCTGCCTTTCCCAAATGCTCGGTTCTACCAATGAAATCTGTTCTTGGTCTCTCCAATGTGCGAAAAAAAATCCTGACACTGACTTTCATCACGAATCAAACCAACCATGTCTTTTTTTGTGATCAAGTTTGAGACAAGTTCTGCAGTGAACTATACAATTAGTTTTGTGATCACCCATCCTTTCCAAGTGATTCGTTTCACCACAAACCCTGATCTCAATTTTCACAAGCTATTCTCTCAGCTCAATCTTCCCACCACACTATCAACTGAACCTCTATCATAAGTATGATGCAAATTTTGCAATGAACAAGTTCCTTGCACCAAACTATTCACCAAGTCTTCGAATGTTCTCACTGAACTTACTTCACAACAAAATGCCTTCAATGTTTTCTCTGATAACATCTATCATCGAGATAGTGATGAATATCTCCCCAAACCTTCTCCAAAATATGTAATGAATTGTCTTTGATACCATTTTTCACATCCCCATACCATGTCTTGTGATCGTGCACCTCTTGAGGGCATGCAAAATTGCAACATTTCATTCTTTGTTGCTTGGAAACACCAATATTACTTCATCTGGATGACACCTCTTCACCTAGAGCATACCCATACATCGTTCTAGGATATCAGTGAGTCACACTCCTACTCTAGTGAAACTCTTGTGTACTTAGACATTTGTTAATTGATTTAATAGTTAGTCATTTTCAAGCATACATCCAAGAGCATGAGAATCCAAGAGAACAACAACAAAACATAAAAGAGAAAAATAGATCTAGTGTGGGTGACACAAACCATAAAAGAGAAACATAGATATAGTGCAGGTGACACAAACCGTTCCTAACACCCGACCAAGTCATTTTTACTACAAAAAATTTACGACATGAGCACTATCAACTCAGTTTACAACTTCATCATAGTCAAATGAATTGCCTCACCTCCCCAGGACACTCATGAACAGATCCATCACCACAAGAGTCTTTGTCCTAATCATCTCCACAACCACTTGCGGTGTACCTAAAACGTGCCCTCAACCACAAAATTGTTGTCTCTTCATTTCTGTAGACTCTGCCTCTTCAATCCACAAACTTCACCAATTTTGGTTTTTCCTCACACATGCCTCCAAAAGACTTGTTTTTCCATACTTAACCAAAATCGGTCCAAGAGAAGCTCACCCATCTCTTTCCTATGAAACCACCTCAAGGAAGCACAAGTCATCCCAGAGTGGAAGGTCTTGGATCCTTTAGGGAGCTTCCTTCCTTCATTTGCCTCAGAATTGCAAAGTTGTTTCTCTCCTTGTCTTTCCCAAAACTTGTCTTCCTTGGTTGTGCACCCTTGTTCTCTTATAGACTCTCCAAAGTTCACCATCACAAACCCTCACATCCTTTAGGGGTGTTGCACCCCTTCACAAACCCATGTCCAAACAAATCGTGTACTTTATCACCCAAACCCAAACAAATCATCATTCCCCTTCACAAACCCAATCTCCCAAACAAACCCAGGTGCTCATCAACCATTGTGTCCCTTGGGATCGACGTGCCCAACCTTGGTACGCCCCTCATGCTGGTGCGCCCCATCCATCAAACTGAATCATCGACTTGGATGTGCGTGCCCCTTAAGTGATTTGGGTCGACTCTCCTAAGTGCACCCGCCCTCGCCTTAGTTGATTTTCCTTCATTGATGGAGCACCAAAGTCGTTCCCTCAACTCTTTTCCAAACCATCTGTCATTTAATTTGCATCATAAGGTACCTTTGGTGGACTCGTCGTCCCTTGACACGTTGTGCACACAAGGAACCCAAACTCCCCTCTATATGAATACTTTCATTTTCTGATCCAAATGAAGCATCTTTCTTTCTTGATTCTGACTATGGTGGAAGTGTGCATGCCCGAGTTAAGCTCCCAAGGCCTTA
Source organism: Picea mariana (assembly GCA_032191745.1). Classification (NCBI taxonomy): domain Eukaryota; kingdom Viridiplantae; phylum Streptophyta; class Pinopsida; order Pinales; family Pinaceae; genus Picea; species Picea mariana. The sequence goes on along the minus strand of JASDQU010105972.1, from coordinate 62,609 downwards.
CACCTTCTATATTCCCAACCCCATAGTTAAAATATATACCATCTTATCATTGTTGTGAACCCATATTTGAAGTTAGAGGAAGCAACTAAGAATATATCAAAAGAATGAAAGATTAGTAGATTCTCGAACTAAAAAAAAGATATCATAGATAATGAAGTTGAAATATTGAGATTTGCAAAAACAAATCTTAATTTTTTTTGAATAGATGCAAAAAAATTTAGAATGTCTTTCCTTATAAAATCAACATTTTATAGAACACATACTTTTGGTTATATTTTTGTTGGATGGGTACTCATTTTCCAATCAAATTAGCACTTCTCTTAAACCAAGAAGATAGCAAGGACACTATGCACTTAAATGAAAAGGAACTAATACAAAATTGGAGTAAAACAACTTGTGAGATAAAAATATTAGAATTATTGTTAAAGATTGGTAATTATAATATATATACATATATTAAAATATGAAAGAGAGATACATAATCAAAACTGACATCTTATTTCATATGCTTATATATAAAATGACTTTGTATAAAACGAATCGGCATACTGGAAATACCTATGCAATTGAAGTTTGGATCCAATCAAATATTGTTTATTCGATGATTGCAATATATGTTTTATCGCACCCTATTCATCATCGACTTTGGGGGAATGCCCACAACTCTCTTTTTCTGTTGCCACTCCATCTTCTATGGCAGGTCTGGAAGTGTAGGAACTCTGCCCTCTTTGAAGGGAAGACTCCTCCTGAGTCTTTTGTGGCTAACTCCATCTTACAAAAGGTTGATATTCAGCTGACCCCGCCACCTACATTTCCAAAACGAAGGCACAGTTTAGACTATCCAACTGACAAGGTGATCGCCTGGTTTGATGGTGCCTTCCAACTGAACGGCTCTATCTGTGCTGCGGGAGGGAAAATTTTGTTAAACACCCATACTAGATACCGCTGGACAATTAACTGTGGTGAGGGGACAAATATGAAGGCTGAATTATTGGGGGCTTGGGCGCCCCTCAATTTGGCAAGACGTCTACAAATTGAAGAGCTTCTACTCCTGGGCGATTCCAAGGTCATAATTGATTGGTTGCAAAGCAAAGTTGATTTCAAGGTGGCTGCACTTGAGGGATGGAAAGAAAGAGCAAAGGAGTCATCTCTCTGGTTCCGGAATCTTTACGTTTCACACATTTTTAGAGAGAACAACTGTGAGGCCGATTCTCTCTCCAAATCAGCTTTAAATTTGCCCCCGGACCTTTTTTGCTTCACCAAATGGGAAGATGATAACGCAGGGCCTACCATTAACATTAAGCTGTAACTGATGCTTCTTTGAGCTGCCCGCGGTATCTGATGTCTATCCTTTCACCAGCAGGCTGATATCCTCGTGGAGCTGTGGACCTGGCATGGCCAATTTGGAGACTTAGTTTTCTGCTGGATTTATCGTTTTTGTATTCGCCAGCCATGACTATTTCTGTCTATTCATAACTTCCCAGAAGGCCGTTATCCTTGTGGAGTTGTGGACACGGATTGGAGACTTAGTTTTATTGCTGTTTATGTCTATTTTGTTATCGCCAGCTATGTCTATTCGACTGCATGTCTATCTTAGTGGCACTCATAGACGGAGTCTGTCATTGTACATTTATATATACTTCTGAATATATAGAGTAACTTTCATGTGGAAAAAAAAATTGTAGTTCTACAATTATGGGAATTATCATGTCATCGCTCAAAGCATTAAATGGCATGAGGTGCACTATGACAACAGGTCGGAGCATTAAACCAATGCTACCATAGCAAGATGGAAACACATGCGATAAAGATTTAAAAAAAAAAAACAATTAATATAATGTCTATAATATTAAAGAGTGTGGCCAGTGCCACATTTGTAATAAGTGCCACGAGGTTCAGTTAATCCACTCATTGTAACACACAAAAAAATAATTTAAATATATTAAAAAAATAAATAAATTCAATCACATAATATTAAACTTTGAAAAATGTCATAAATTTACAACTGAATTAATATATAGTTAGCTAATTATATATATCTTTTCCGGGATGCATGGAAAGTATAATAATGAATTATAAACAACTAAATATAAATATTATGTATTTTGTTTGTAATTTAAATAAAAATATTTAAAGATAAAATAGATAATATTTTTTAATTAAAAGATATTTAAAAGAAAAAATTAATTATAAAAATTAATATTTCTTTTGATGTCGAGACATATCTTATGTCCTTCCTCAGAACAGAATAAGTAAAAACGTTTTCATAGTCAAATAATAATCGATTCAGAGTCACCATTAGTGATAAGCTTGAAGGGTCACTCATAATTTCAATGAGAAGGGTATATATTCACGTATTGTTTCTATAATGAAAAGTTTTTAAAAAAAATTATTTTAATTGATAATAATAAATTAACAAAACAAAATTCTAATTTAAAAAAAAACATTCAATTAATATCTATAATTCAGTAAAATACAATGAAAAATTTAAAACAATGTTTTCTTACCTTTTTAACATATGCTCTATTATAAAGCTCCTTCACATCCCTATCTCCTGATCAATAAATTATATATAAAAATAATCTAAATTAACATTACAATTTATCTAAACACCAAATTCATGTTTGATATCTCATTGTTTTGAGGACAAATGACCCTCTCCTCACAAAAATTTGACTATTTAATTTACAAAAGTCTACATACTTTACTTCATCTCTATTTGAATAAGTTACAAAATAAAAATAAAATAAATTAATTAATTTTAATTTTTTAATAATTATTTTATAAAATAAATCTATAACTAAATAATACTTTTTTATTTATTTATTAATTATTTCAATAAAAATATATAACTATTGTGTATACTCTTAGGCTATGTGTTCAATCCTATCACCTCCACCGATTTAAACAATAATCATCATCATAAATTTTGGGAAGGAATAAAAGTGGGGTTTTCAAAGTTTCGAACAAATACAAGTAGTGGTATAGACAAATAAAGATAATGAAAAAGAGATAACTTAAATTTTAAATAAAATATCGAATAGATCTCAGTAATGTATATAGTTAAATACAATAACTCTAATTTAAATTTTAAATAAAATATCCCATAGATCTCAATCTCAGTAATGTATATAGTTAAATACAAATAACCCTATCTATGATCATCAGATGATTTATAATTATATCCATCTATAGCCAAGGGTGTGATAGTGAGATAATTATAATAGTGAGATAATTATAACAAAGTTATTGAATGTTGTAGGCATGTAAAGAGGGGTAGACATCCGGAGTGAAGACAAATAGTGAGGTACAAAATGAAGATATATTAGGTTTTTTTCATTCCCTATTTTTATACCACTTTTTTCTTTAAGGTTCAAAATGAAGATATACTAGTTCTTTGTCATCCCCTTATTTTTATACTTCTTTTTTCTTTAAGGTTGACACTAGAAAATGTTCAATTTCCACAAAGAATGTCTTTAGATATCATTTTTCTCATTTATCACATGGGATCTTATGGGAAGTCAAAAAGAAGTGTAAATAAATGAAGGTATACTGCAAACTATTAACGGATTCCAAGTTATCTACTAGCACATATTTCATTTCAAACTTGAACAATAACTACAAACCTGGGTACTGAAACTTGAAATCACTTGCTTAAGAATATTGGCTAGTAAATAAAATGTTCATTTGAACCTGCCTTTTTGGATTGACGTTCTCTACTTTTGAATATGTCTGTGTGCTTTCTACTCTGGAAGCCATCCAAACTTGAGGTTCAGGCTGCACAATTTTTTGTGGGTGAGATAATGCTAGCCTAATCTTGAGGTAAATTCCTATCAAACCATGGAACTAGAAAATACTTTGTCTTCCCAACACAAGATGACTACCTTCGAAGTAGTTGCTTAATGAACTGCCTTTAAAAATGTGAGAAGTATGATGAATTCATGGAACTGGAAAAATCATAAAAGTCCATGCTTTTAACTACCCTTCAATTACGTGCTATAAAAATTTCTCTTCGCTTCCTTCCTCCACTATCCAAACCCAACAAGCATTAAAATAAATGAACTACATTGCAATAAATACATTATGTTACTTTCAAAAGAGGTAGTCTAAACATTCTACCTTTTGGTTGTTTTCAGACAACTTTTTCTGTTTGATTTTGCTCAAAATCGGGTGATGAATGGTTGGATTTGCAGTTTTGAGTGGCTAAGTTTGTATAATCTGACTTCCCCAAGGATTTTTGAGCACGTTGAATCCATTTATGCATTCAAAAATGCAATTTAAACAACAGAAAATAAAGATTTTGTCCAAAGTTACATCGCCGAATTCCGGCCAAAAAACTCAAAAGGTAGAACATTTAGCCAACTCCAAAATGAGGACTCGTGAATATGGCATTACACAAGTATACAATGAATGTACTTCAGAATATTTTGGATTTGTTCATTCCTTCCAAAATTTATTTGTGGGCTTTATTATACTGTAATAAATGCGTTGGGCATGCAGATAACATTATACAAACATTCAATGAAAGTATTTATGCACAAGAATATCTTGGATTTGGCCTTGTTGATGTCATATGATGGAAATCCTATTATGGTACTACTAGCAACAACCACTTTATAAAAGTGGTTGATATACGCCAATTGACCCCATTTATTCACCTTTTCAAACTAATGGCGTTGATCGGTGTATATCAACCACTTTTATAAAATGGTTGTTTCTAGTTGACGGGAAACTTGCATGGTAAAAGAATAATCAAAAAATAAATATTCTTATTAATGAGTTATTATTAATATTTATATTAATAAATAATACTTTATTAATAATAAAATTAATAACAATACATTATTTACAATATTTGTTTTTGTAAATAAAAAAAGAGCCTTGTATTAATATCAACCATAGACTATACAGAGACAAGTGTCAACCACCTGTGTCGCCCCAAGAGGGAAACTAGTATAGGTGGCCTTTTGTTGTTCAGGCATTGCCATGTCCATCTAAGTTTCTACAACAAAATTACAATTGACACTAAAATTGCAGTGTGTCTGCGTGAGCAAAAAAATACAGACTAGATAGTGCCTCTTTCGACTTAAGAAAACTATAACAAAGGATAAAATGAATAAGACTATGTAAATATAGTAGTAAAAGAAATCAAGGTCGTTATAGATCACTAGACCAATGATTTTGCAACTAAATTGAACAGAAAAAAGTCGAAACGTGTAAACATCAATCTGTCACTGGGCCAGGTTGACCATGTACATTGTAAGCTGGGATGAACCGTTGGCTGTATGTTGGACATTTTTCATGCGTTGGAGCATCCGAAAGTGCCTCGAACAAGATATCCATCCTTTGGTTGAGGCTTCAATGAGAGTGCTCTTGGTCCGCTTGCCTCTGTCTGATTTCGAAGAGGATGTTGAGATGCTCCTCCATGAGGCGATTATGAAGTGCTAGGTCTGGTCATCTTTCTCTTTTCCCACTGCTCTGTCATCTTATAGAGTAGTATCTTTGGTTGTACCTGTATGAATCTTTAGCTGCCATCTTGCAGGGATCTCCTCCTCTACTTGGCAGTTGCCATCTCCATAATACGGGTCGCCTGGTTTGACTATGGGAGGGGCTAGGAGGTTAGTGGGTATAGTAGTGCGCGCATCCAGGGGTGGCGCCTCCTCTTTGAATTTGCACAGTGATAGGGGGGGACGTGGGGTGGTGGGCAATGGAGGCTTTTGTTTCCAGTTTTACCATATAGGATCCATGCAAGGTAGCCGACTTTAATCTCTGGGTGGAGTGTCGAGGATTAGCGAAGTGGGCGATGAGTGCCCTTTGAGAGGGGGTGAGCTTGTTGCTTCTAGAGAGTGTGCGCCTATCGTGGGCCACCCTCTTAGATATTTCTCTCTCCCGGGGAATGCTGGAGGGGAGGTGACGGTGGTGGAGGGAGGAGATGGAGGAAAAGGGGAGGTGAAGTTGGTGAGGGAGGGAGGCAAAGAAGCCTTGGGGAGAGGTGGAGCTGAGATATTTGGGGAGGATGCCACTTATGCAAATTGAGAGGTCGCAACAAGAAAAAACTTGTGAATTACAGTTGGAGCTGAGGAATGTAAACAAGAGGGTGCACTAGATGGAAAAAAAAGTGGAGGAGGGATCACGATATAAGACATGTCTACCTCCCTTAATGCCATTTAAGGGTGAAGTGACCCCTATAACTACCATTGATGCGTGAGAGGACCACTGCGTCTACCAGGTATGCCTTGCCTGGATGGTTCACTCGCCCGAGTGCCCGACGAGGCCCATTATCATAAATCCTCTCATGGTGTGAACCATGGAGGAATGAATGCTTCTGGGTTGGCGGGTGGGGTTAATAACTCCCTCGACTACTATGTTCCAGCTGTGCGCACACTCTCTCTAGGTGGCACCCCATCCGTGTTCAAAAATTTGAAGGACATGGGGGTGGGCTTTGATCCACATATGTGTCCACAGGTCATGATACCATTTAATATAGTATCTTTGGGTACAACCACATGTTCGACCACTACCTCAAGGTGCTCACATGGCTCTAGGTAAATACCTCATGGGAATTGAACCTTGCCCAACGCTGAAAAACTCGCTTTTCACCATTAGATCCAACCCCTTTGGGCTACATTATTTATAATATTAATAATACTTTATTAATAAGAATAATAATAATAATCCAAATACATTATTAACAATAAAATATTCATAAATATACAAATATAATAATAATATAATATTACATTATTATTAATGTAATATAATATTTTTTATATTAATGTATTTAAACCTTGTTAAAAAATAGATTAATAAAATATTATTATAGTAATAATAGAATATATTAATACTACATTGTTATATATATATGATGATGATGATGATTAACGTCCACTAAAACTTAATTGGTCTATCAGACCTTAAGAGAGTAAGTGATTACTTGTGATTCTTTTGAATTTTGTTTTTGTGCTCGAAAAGCATTAATAATACTTTATAAATGT
>JASDQU010105971.1:60036-73919 GCA_032191745.1 Picea mariana | reverse complement strand
AAGATTCATTCATCTTTTATCATTATTCATGCATGCTAATACATCTAGTTATTCATTCATTCATAAACTAACCATTGAAAGAAAGTAAACATTCAAGAACCATCACACTTAACACAATTTTCACCATGGTTCACCCTCTCCTGGGGATATGTCCACAAATATTTGGCTTCTCTGCTCTTTTATTTAGTCTGCTGCAAAATCTACATTGCGCACATTACATCTTCAATCATACAATCATGATGAGGCTAAGGAACCTCTGTGAGGCAGACTATATCACACCAGTCTCCTCAGTCTGTGACCTAACCCTAAAAATATAGCTTACTTGACTCTTCTACAACCTTATGACAATCATACTAATTGTTATCAACTCAACAACAACAACCGAACTTCCACCAACTCCTAACCTAGACCTCCTAGGTTCTTATTTGTATTATTTTACAGGCTTATAGCCATTACAATCCTTATCAAAAACCATAACCCTATCATGGTTAGGCTTTCCTTCTTACATGCCATGTTTCTTTTCCTCTTACATGATTCTTTTCCTTCTTTTTTTTCATGCTTCTTTCTTTCCATATGTTGCACGCGCTCCAAATTTAGGTCTTCCTTTCCAAAATTAGGTCTTTCTCAAAATAGACCTTTTCTCTAAAAATAGGCTTGCTCCCAAAATAAACTTCCTTCTCAAATAGGTCTACACCCAACATGCCCCCAACACTAACATGTGGTTGGTCCCAAGCCACTCAGGTGGTGTGTGCTCCTTGTACTTCCCTGTCCAAACTATGGAACTATTTTGCTAATTCCTTTCATTTTTCCCTCAAATGTGCAACTTTTCCTATTTGTGCTTCTACTGTCTATGTTGTTATCTCCTCTTGCATTAAGGATGTTCCATATCTCTGTGCCTGTGCCATACTTGTCTTCTCTTCCTCCAACTATGAAATCATATGTGCTTCTTGTTCTTGGAGGGGTTCCAATTCGACTTGTCTTTCTTTTTTCTCTATTTGTGTTGTTTTTAACTTTTTCTGCAGAGTCTTCATTTCTTGAGTTCCCTTCAAGCACTCCGTGATGCTCATTGTTTTCTACCATTTCTATATCTCTTGTATGGAAACACTGATTCTCTCCTCTTCTTGGTCCCATTTTTGGACCTTTTCATCTTCTTCCAGGATATTCCATATCTATGTGGTTGTTTCAAACAAATCTTCTACTTCCCTTCCTTCTTTCTCCATCTCAACTATCTGGAGTGCATACTATTGTTCTCTATGTTCTTGATCCTCGGGAGGAGTCATAGAATTGAGCCTTTCTTTGAACTCCTCAATTTCTTGCTTATATCCGTCAATTATTTATGAGATCATGTTGATCTTCTCATCTGCACTCCTTCAAGGTACTTGTGTGTTGTCTAGGATGTGATCATAAACCATTGTTAATCCATGTTCTAGTTTATATGCACATAATTTCTCCTCCTCTTTCTATGAGGTCAGTTGGTCGCATGTGATTTGTAGCATTTCAACGACTCCTCTACCCACCTCCAATTTGGTTGCATATACATGGGACCTAGATTGCACCTCTTGCATTACGTTGTCCTGAAGTCCATACAATGACTTGGTGGGTATTTTTTCCATGATAACTTCAAATTTATCCACTTCCCCCCGGGGTTTTTGCGCAGTCTCCTGATCCAATATGGTCATTTTGAGAATGACTGTAAATGTATGCCTACCTTGGATTACCAACTGCAGTGTCTCCTCTCCTTCTTTCTATGCAAGGGGTCATTGTGGCCTTTCCTATTGTTACACTATGGCCTGTGGTCTTGGTTGGCTCCGTAGTTGTTGTAGATTCTCATGGAATTCTATGATCTTGTTCATGATCTATTCTCCTTACACCTCTACAATTCAGACCACTTCCTCCCCCCTATATTGGACCTTGTCTGTGACTAGCTCTATATCTTCCTTTGTTAGGGTGATCACTGGGTCTTTCGTGATGTACTTTCTCTTCTTGCGCACCTCTTTTTCCTATGTTGGCTTCCTTATTGTCTATGAGGGATGCACCCCACTTGTTTTACCCTAGACCTCCTCTTCCCTAGCCTGTAAAGTATCCTCTTTCTTGTTTGTGGTTGGATTCTTGTCCTTGTTGTTGTTTTTGTTCTCCTTGGTCATTTCGGTACTGCGTTGCTTCCAGTTTGATGATTTTGCATTGCAATCATTCTAGTATTATCGACCAAGTTGTTTGTTCTCATTGAAGAACCTGCTTCAGCCTTGTCCTTAGGCCTGAAGGATTTCACCATGAATGTCCTTGTTGGTATTTTTTTTACTGGAAGCTGCCACTGTGCATGCCGGTCTTTAACTATCCAATCCACTTCTTCCTTGGTGACACAATAATGCATTTCTAGCCATGCCTTCTTTGGATCCCTTGTGACCTAAATCCACATGTGGTTCCTGGATTCCTTGAACTTGACTATCCCTTCTATCTCCTATAATACCTCTACATGTATGTTCCATACATTAGCTATGTGTTGTTGTATCTCTTCCAACAACATTGCAAAAACAATGTTGTTTTCTTGCTAAGTTTTGTTATCCTTGGCCTACCAGAGGGACTCATATCTAGCTGCATAACATTTTCCCTTCCTATCTAGGAACGCTGAGAAATCTGGCTCCTGCCATCCTTCCAACGCTATAAAAATGGTCATCCAGGAGTAGTGGAACTCAGTTCCATTATCCTGCACATCTCAACTGTCTACCAAAAACTGGTTAAGCGGGTATGGTGCCCAACTGAACATTACTCCTTCCATGCATTGGGCGGTGACTGTAATAAATCTTGTTGGTGCTTCTTATTTTCAACATTTCCTTAGTAGTTTAAAATCCATAAACTCGTTGATGAACCTTGTTGCATTGTCATTGATATTGTTTAGCACGATGCCCCTATTACCCCGACTGGTGCCAAACTGTGCTTTAACAAGATTTGCAATTTCCTTCTCTCACTCCTTGTTATCCAATTATTCCTCTCACTACATGTTGAATGTAGGTAGCCCTTTGATATTGGAAATTAGTTCCACATCTATTTGTACTAGCATGTCCATCCACATGATGCCTCTGTGTATGTGAGCGACTAGTTTTTTAATGCAGAGCCCGACGTTTTTACCTTGCTCAAAATCCAGTATATCTAACCAGTTCATGATGCCAAATTTGTAGATCCTTGCTATCCAGTGCTTAGGATCCATTATGGGTTTACCCAAGGGTCCAATTTCCTGTGTGTTTGATAAATATGACTCTTCATTGTAATCTAGGAATTTTATCACGTCGCGCATATTGTGGTCAGAGTATCTGAGTTTGGGTACCTTTCCTAGCATATCATCCATAGTGATCATTGTGTCTGGGAGATATGGGAGTGTAATATCCATGGCGCCCTGCACCTTTATTTTCTATACCAAAAAAGATGGACCTACCTATGTTGTGTCTGCATCCTCTTCTTCCCTTTCAGACTTCAACCGGTCAACCAACAGTTCCTCATCTTCATGGGTCTATCATGGTCCCATTGTTTTTTTTGGATTAGAAGGCATCTTAGGGTTAGGGTTTGGAATACCATTTTGGGTTTCAGAGCTCTGCCCTATTTCACCTTGTTGCATTGTTGATGTTTCCTCTTCAACCCGTGTCGGGTTGATTGATTCTTTGTTCAAGGTGGTGACATATTCCATCTCAATGATGTTCTCGAGCTATGTCATTCTTTCCTTAAGCCTTTCACCCTACCGAGTAACCTAAACATACTGGTCTAACATGCCAAACTTTGTTGGGGTCATCTTCTCTTGAATTCACACACTTGCTTACTTCTTCATAAATTATAGCTAGGGAACACACTTTGTTTCTCTCTATGTGCTCAAAAATCGCTAAGTGTTGAATAAATGAGTGCTTTCCTCCTTTTATAGACTCGATTGTATCTGTTTTTCACTTTTTGCATGCATTTGCACAGAGTGTAATTTTTCCTGCGCGTTGTTTTCTAATGTTTGTCGTGGTAATTACTACACATGAATTTTTTCGCACTTTACTATGGTTCAGTCAACTTCTGCATCTTTTTGTATTTTTCTTCCTTTTTCTATTTTTGTATTTATTTTTTCTTCTTTTGCTCCTTTTAATTTTTTTTTATCATTTTAATGTCCTAATCTCTGCTATAGTACACTATATACATGCCTTTCTCACTGTACTGTAACTTTTAAGGGCTAGTAGGTCGACTGTCACTGTAGAGTTTCAGTCAACTATTGTTGATCATTCCTTTCAGTTTTTTTCCTCCCAAGTCCTTTAGTTGTACAAATCCCCCATATGTAACAATATTTACTTCATATAGCCCTAGACAATGCATTCTAAACTTACCAGGGTGTTGGAAATATTTGATTGCATAGAGTAGAACTAGGTATCCCTCCTTAAAAATATTCTTTTTATTGTGTTTGTCATGCTAGGATTTGTCTCTTACTTTCTGTACTTCCCGGTGAAATATTTCTAGAATTCTGTCCTCTTCCATTTCCATAGTTGACTGAACCTTTCATGCACTGCACCTCATTCTGTCATGTTGGTAATTGCTTCTACGTGTAGACTAGGTACCAAAAATTCTAATGGTAATACTACTTCCTTCCCATACACCAATATGAATGGTTCTTTTCCTATCAAATTCTTACATGTGTTCCTATATTCCCATATTATTGATGGTATCTTCAAGTCCCAATCATACCTATTGACATTGCAGATTTTAGTCAGCGAATTTTCCAAAATCTTATTGAAAGATTCTACTGTTCCATTTTCCTGAGGATGATATGGTGTACTCTTCTGGTGATAGAATTCAAAATCCTCAGTCATAGCCTTGATGGTATTATTGATCAAATGAGTTCCTTGGTCACTCATCATAATCCTAGGACATCCAAATCTGGTGATCACTTGTTCAAATAATAAGGGCGTTGATGTCTCTGCGCTATAGTCTTTGACTGATGCTGCTTCTTCCCATCTTGTTAAGTATTCAGTCACATTAATGATACATCTAGCTCTTGAAATTTTTGTTGGTTGATTAATAGGTCCCTCAAAGTCTATTTCCCATTTTTCAAATACATTCAGAGTCACTTGTGGTATTAGAGGCACCTCATCCCTTTTGTTAGGTTTTCCAACCCTCTGATAGACATCACATTTATGGAAATATTCCTTGGCATCTTTGTGGATTGTTGGCCACCATAATCCTGTGCACAATACCTTCTGTGTGGTAGATTTACCTGCATAGTGTCCTTCAACTATACATTCATGAGTTTCTGCCAAAATTCTAGGCCTTTCATGTTCTAATACACACCTTCTCAAAATTCTTAATGTGCTCGTCTTGTATAAATGTACTGCAATAAGTTGATAGTTTGCAACTCAGACTACCATATTTTTATTCTGTGCAGTGATAAACTCATGTGGTGCAATCCATGTACTTAAATATTCAAAAATATCAGTGAAGCATTCATCAGCTACATGTACTGAAAATAACTGTGCATTAGGGAAGTTGTCTTCCAAGTTAGTAGGTTCTTCTCCATTAGTTACCCTTGATAGGTGATTAGGTCCTATGTTTAGCTTCCCTAGTTTGACTATCACTTCAAAATCAAATTCATGGAATAAAAATAGCCATATATAGATCCTCCCCCCCAATAGTGGCTTGTTGACTAGATATTTGAGGGAAAAATGGTTTGTGAACATTTTAAAGTGTTTATGTAGTAAGTAGTGCCTGAACTTCTAAAGTGCATATACCATGGCTAGGCCTTCTCTTTATATGGTGTTGTAATTATGTTATGATTCTGACAACTTTTTGCTTGCAAACTCTATATGATGGTCTAAGTCCCCTACTCTTGGTTGCACCAAAATTTCTCTAAGTGCTATGGTTGATTCATCTACATGCACATGAAATGTCTTTTTTCAGTATGGGAATACTAGGATAGGTGTTGCAACCATATTTTATTTTAAGGTTTCCAATCCTTGTCGAAAGTCCTTATTCCACTGAAATATGGTGTCCTTATTTAACAATTTTTCCATTGGTGCAGTAATCTGTGCATACCCCTTTATAAATTTCCTATAATAGCCTGTATGTTCTAGTGTTTCTCTTAATTAGCGCACTGAATTTGGTGGTGGTAAATTTAAAACGGTTGCAATCTTAACAAGATCCACTAGAAAACCTTGTTTACACACTATATGTCCCAACAATATTCCAAAAGGTTTCCCAAAAATGAATTTCTTAATGTTTAATGAGATCTGACATTGCATGCATCTTTCCAACATGAGTCTTAACACTTCTACATGATATTTTAACAGACTATATACAATCCAGTAATCTAGATATACTTCTAGAAATTGATGTATGAATTCCTTAAAATAAGTTATGACTACTCTTGAAAATATGGCTGGTGAATTCTTCAACCCAAATGGCATGACTGTATATTGGTAGGATCCCCATTCTGTAGCAAAAGTAGTCTTATACCTATCCTCTAGAGCTATTTTGACCTGATGGTAACCTAAGAATCCATCTGTAAATGAATATGCTTCCTAGCCTTCCACATTCTCTAAGACCTCATGTGTAAAAGGGATAGGGGAAGGGTTATGTAAGAAAGAATCATTAAGTTTCCTCAAATATGCACGAATCCTTATCCCCCCTTGTTTCTTTTCTTGGACTACCATAGGAATTATCCATTCATATTCCTCTATTGGTTCTATGATACCAGCTTCCAACATTCTGTCAATTTCCGCTTTCACTTTCTGCTTATACACTGGATTTAGTCTATAAGGTCTCCTCTTGACAGGTCTTGCCTCAGGTTTGAGAGGTATTTTCATTTCTCCTAGATCTCCTACTATGCCTTTCATATCTGTAAAGGTCATTGGGAAAAGGTCATTGTATTCACGGAGTAACTCTATTATTCTTTCTACTATTTGTTCATCCCAATAGTCTCAAATACTTGTCATTTTAGGATTTTCAGTTGTCCCAATGTTGAATTTCTTAACTTTGATTGGTGCAACAAATACTTTTGAATCCAGAGATGGACCACTTGATCTCTTTCTCCCTCAATCTCTGTAATTTGAATGTTGCGTGAATCATCTTCATTTGGTTCTTCCTCTTCAACATGATAGCATGAGATTAACTCTTTGACTGTCTATTTGTTATGTTGCTGATATTATGTCATGATTTCAACCTCTAGTGCATTAATAAATACCATTCCTCGTATGTCCTTCAATGCTGAATCAATGTTGGGGTTCTCATGTTCAAATGAGAAAGTTACTACAAAGTTATGTTCTAATAATGTCCATTATGTAGTGTCTTTGTGCATCTCCTGGTCTATATACCAATTCCCTAGGATTCCTTCCAACGTATGGATAAAGTGATGAGGTCATTCCTCTAGTGGTGTCATCCTCCACTGTGTTTTGCACTTATCTAAGTGTTCATATGGTGTTCCCTATCCATCATACCTCTGCATTTTATTTATCCCCTGCTTTGCACCAAATCTAATGGCAGTAGTCATTTACATTGTTACTAGTCCTGAATCATTTCTTTGTGCACACCCCACCATCTTGATGGTGTTTCCTTGAGTGCAATATCTAAGGCTAAGAGCCTCTGATTTTCTAACAGTTCCTCTTCATATTTTTTCAGAAATTCCTCTAATTCATTTAACCCATGAAAACTTGGAGTTTTTCTTATCTCTGTACCAACCCATCTTACTGCATGTTAGCACTTTGTAATTTACCCAAGGCTATGAAGGCAGTCACAGAGGCAATATCAAAACCACTTCGAGTCTTGGATCTAGCCCTCCAATACTCAGAGAGGGATCTCTCTATGTGATATACATTTTTTTGAATAGATATTAGGCTAGATAATGGTTCATATTTTGGATTTTGAAGTATATGGGAGATTGAAAACTGTCATTTCCATTGGGCCATGGGGTCTGTCCTCAAGAATAGGTATCTATCACAGGTTTTAGGATGAGTTCTTCCCATAGGGAAAGTTAGCAAAACTGTTGGATCTAATTTGATTAAATGAAATGAAACAGAATAAAGGAGGAAGATATATAGGGCATAGGAGCAGTTAAGAATTCCTTAGCCCAATTTCAGTTGAAAACATGCAGGTCAATAAGGACCAGAGACAGAGTATGTGTGCATAAATTATGTTCTTAATATTTTCTTTAATGAATAGAACAGGAGATACATGAAATGGTTTTTACAGAACTAATTAAATTATTACTGAGAAAGGAAAACATCACCAAGGAGTTCTGCACAAGAATCCTGCAAGTCGAGCCTCTTTATTTCTGGTGGATCCTCTGGAAAATTACACAATATCCCCCGAGGGGCTTAAAAGAAATGATCAATCATCAACCACCACAAATTTTACTTATTATAATATATAAAATGGAATCTCCCTAGGATTAGGAGGTAGAATCTAACCACCTCGGCCAAAAATAGAAGTAAAATCGTTGAAAATCCTGAACTATTCTCCATAAAAACCGAGCCGAATTTCTGCAATAAAGGGGTACTCTCAGACATTGTTTTCTCCTTAGAAGTGACACCTATGCACAATATGGAGGAAATTATTATATATGAGAATGTTCTAGACAACAACCTACTTTAGGTTCACCAATTTTGTCTCCAGCTCACCGAAACAGCTCCCGCAAAATCATGACTGAAACATAAAAACCGAAAATCTGAAAAATGAGTCTGAAAGATGGCTTCGATTCTCCCAACTGGTGGTACCTGTACAAAATATGAAACAGGTTTTTTTTCTTCAGCCCGTTATGAACAAAAACCTCTCTCGTTTTTAAAAAATTTGTCTCCATTTTCCCAGAATCATCTTTGGAAGTCGACGTGTTGAATAGGAAAAAATGGGCGGTTTTGAGTTTTTGGGGGAAAACAGTTTTGCAGAGGGGAAGGCGGTTTCTGGACCCCTTGAGGTGGTAGGTGGTATTGGAAACGGGGGTCCAATTTCATGAGGAGGTGACAAGTTTCCCTCCCAATACCACTTATTGGACCCGCTTGAGGTGATGTGACATGAGGGAGGGGGGTCCGATATGCACGGGGAAAATGGGTGGGTAGAACTTAGGATAGAGTGTATTTTGGGTATTTTACTTTTTACTTTTATGTTTTGTTTTTTTGTTTTTATTTATTTGTTTTATATATTTTACTTGTTTGTGTTTATTTTTAATTTTTAATGTTTTATTTATATATATTTTTAATTATATAGTTTAGTTTTTATTTATGATTTATTTTATTTTTATGATTTATTTATTTTTTAATAGTTTTTATTTTATATATTTTATATATTTTATATATGCTTTTTAATGTTTTAATTATATAATTTGGTTTTTATTATGTTTTTAATTTTGTTTTAAGTTTAAGTTTAATTTTTATTTATTATTTAATTCTAATACACTAACCTAGTTACTAATTATTAATTAATTAAAAATTAATTTATTATTAATAAGTCTATTTTAATTTTATTAATCTAACATTTTTTGTTTATCCTAAGTTTGGTTTATGCAGGGATGAGTGACGGGTGAGACGTACTCAATGGGTCAAAAGGGCAAGGGAGTGAGGGTGCAAAGGTGGATGAAGGATGCAGTAGGGTGATGAAGGATCGGGCGAAATGGATGAAGGGGGAAATGGAAACAACCGAGAGACCAGCAAGCCAAGAACTTCATCCTGAGACTGAAAAATGATATCTGAATCATCCAACCTCCTATAATTATAGAACCCTAACATAGGCTCCACCTGGGGATGGCATCTCCTGAGGAGGTGTCAAGAATATCATACCTCTGAACATGTTGACCAATGCTTTATTCGTTGGGCCATGGAGTCGCTTCAACTACAAACTTCAAACTGGATCAGATTTGACTGAATGCTGAATTAGATATCATCAACTGCAAACTTTGTTGGAAACCATTCAATACTAAAAAATATTCTCAAATGAATGAGCTTATTAAAAACTGCTACCTACCCTACACTACTGGTAATTTTGTTGTTCTAAATGATACAATAATGCTAGTGTAGCCAGTCAATCAAATTCTCTAATAACTCTTCTCTTTTAATGTTTTCAATCAATATCAGAAATAGAAATTGCACGGGAAACACATACTATTTTCCAACCTGATATTTACAACACAAAGCTCTAGGTTTGTGGACAATTCTAGAAACTTTGGGAATCAATGGGTATTCTGAAAAGAAAAAATCTTCCATATAGACAGCTACAGGATCATGATAAACATGACCTATCTCCTGATGTTCGAATTCAACCAATTCAACCTCATGATTTGGTATTATATTTATGCTATCTAGATCTTCAAAAAATTCCTGATATGGCCGCAAATGTTCTGGTGGGCTTTGTAATGAGACTTCTACTGAAAAAGACCATGAAGCTGACTATCTGATCATGTCAATATCATAACCTCTTTTCAGCCCATAGCTGGATGATGGAAAATGATTTTGACAACACAAGTCATCCAACACATCAGATATTGGATCCTGTAGAAAATGAAATGACTGCTGCATTGGTTCTATTGAAACTTCTTGATTTTCTGTGTGTTTATCCTTTAGCATATACTCAAGATTCTTTTTCAAAAACTGAAATGAATTAAAGCATAATGGTACAGATTTATTTTGGATTAAATCATAATTTATCTTAGGCTTTAAGCTTTCATATGGAATTTGAAAATCAAAGTAGGTTGAGGGATGCAATTCTGGGTTGCGAACAACCTCCATATCAACAATGGCATCTTCACCTAGTTGATCATAACATTCTCCATCTCTACTATTGACAACTTGCTTACACTTTTCTCTCAAAAATTGAAAAGAAGAGAAACATATGGGTAGAGTGTTTCCACCTACTCTGAGATTTTATGCACTTTGATCATTGCTGTCATAATTTCCATGTACAGATTGATTGTCCTCCTGGGATTGAAAATGATCTTCTTCCTCCCAATCATATGTGGCTGATTTATTTGAAAAATCCAATGTGTTATAATCATTATTGTACCAATCAAGCTTGGGTGAATCATCCATGGATGAAATTCCATTGAACATGCATATCATATTAGGAGAATCTTCCTCCATATTCTGATTTTGAAATTCATCTTTGACTGTATTGTGAATTGAATACATGAAATAATTGTTTGGTGGTTTAGAATACTGAGGTTGGGTTGCAAAGTGTTTGGGGACATTGATCCTTGTCCGTTCTGGCACTAATGGAACATAAGGTCTTTGAACAACAAGCTCATCTTTCCTGCTAATCTTTTGCATCATCTCTCTTATAGTGTTGGCCAGAGCATCTAGTTTCACTTCTGAAGATGTCATCTGTTCATTTTTTGTTCTATCTTTATCTTCTGCCTTTAACTTTGCGTTTCTGTTCAGCAAGTTAGCTTCCACATCAACTGCAATATTTTTCATTTCTTCAAGTGTTGCAGTGTTTCTTTCTCTTAATTGGAATGCCATATCAGGATCGAAGGCATCTGGGTAATGTAAGTAAGTTGATCCTGGGGGTGGCCTTATATCAACAGGCATTGGATGATATACTTTATTGAATCTTGTTGAAAACTGAGGTACTGTCTCCCTTGGCTTTTGTTTTAAATGATCATATTCTTCTAGGATGAGAAAAACATTTCCCATGATCACCCATCGATCTAAGAAAATCTTTACAAACTGATGGAAATTGCTAATTCTTACAGCTGGAAGACCCTTAAACCAATTTTTGACTTTACCTTGCAATGATAGGGAAAACATTCTGATGCATACATCATCATTTTCCACCTCAAACAAATCAAGAAAATCCTTAAGGATTTGGATATGTTTTTCAGTAGTGATCTTCACATTTTCTTCATCAAACGTGGGAAAATTATTTATGTAATTGACAGGGAGGTCATGGAGAAAAGGAGGCAAATTTAGAGGCTTGTATTGGTCTAGTACTTTCATAGGTATAGGAGGTAAAGCAAGGGGCTTATAACAAGCTAGAATTTTAACCTGTGAATCTAGAATTTTTAAATATCTATCAGAGATTTTTACATATGTAAGAAATGAAGAAGGGGGATTATGTCTATCAATGCTTCCTATAGATATTTGAGTGTGTACCAGAGCTATGGGAATGGGATAAATCCTTTGATTCTCTTCAGTTTGAAACTAATCATTATGAGTTTCAACAATATACTCTGGACTAGGATCATGATAAGAGAATAAGTAATTATAGATGAAGCCAATAATGTCATGAATACAATTTGAGCTTGAGTACCTGATCGTTCCATATTGCTTTGTCATGTTTCAGGTTCTTCCTCTAGTGGAGTCTTCGAATTGGAATTGATCTGAATATTTGAGTCACCAGGTGAATGATTTCAGCCTTCTTGTGTCTGGTCACTGTCCACCATTAGTGATCAGATCTGGAACTTGATGTGAACTACTGGAGAAAGTTCCCTAGTACGATCGCCATTCTGTTAGAACTCTGTAATTTACCCAAGGTTGTGAAGGTAGTCACAGAGGCAACATCAAAACCAGTTTGAGTCTTGGATCTAGCCCACCAAGAATAAGAGAGGGATCTCTCTCTATGATATATATTTTTTTGAATAGATATTAGGCTAGATAATGGGTTTAGATTTTGGATTTTGAAGTATATGGGAGATTGAAAACTTTCGTTTCCATTGGGCCATGGGGTCTGTCCTCAAGAACATGGATCTATCACAAGTTTTAAGATGAGTTCTTCCCACAGGGAAGGTTAGAAAAACTATTGGATCTAATTTGATTAAATGAAATGAAACAAAAGAAAGGAGGAAGATATATAGGTCATAGGATTTGTTAAGAATTCCTTATCCCAATTTTAGTTGAAAACATGTAGGTCAATAAGGACCAGAGACAGAGTATGTGTGCATAAATTCTATTCTTAATCTTTCCTTTAATGAATAGACTAGGAGATACATGAAATGGATTTTACAGAAGTAATAAAATGATTACTAAGAAAGGAAAACATCACCAAGAAGTTCTGCACAAGAATCCTGCAAGTCGAGCCACTTTATTTATGGTGGAGCCTCTAGAAAATTATAATATCCCATGAGGGGCTTAAAAGAAATGATAAATCATCAACCAACACACATTTTACTTATTATAATATATAACACAGACTCTCCCCAGGCTCAAGAGGTATAATCTAACCACCTCGGCCAAAAATAGAAGTAAAATCACTGAAAATCATGAACTGTTCTCCATAAAAACCGGGCCGAATTTATGCAAAAAAGGGGTATTCTATGACATTTGTTTCTCCTTATTAGTGACATATGTGCACAATCTAGAGGATTTTATTGTATATGAGCATGTGCTGGACAAAAACTCCTTCAGTTTCGCCAATTTTGTCTTCATCTCATCGAAACATCTCCTGCAAAATCAGGACTGAAACAGAAAAACCGAAAATCTGAAAAATGAGGATGAAATATGGCTTCAATTCTCCCAACTGGTGTAACCTGTGCAAAATGGGAAAGAGGTTTTTATTCTTCAGCCCGTGCTGAACAAAACATTCTCTCGGTTTTTAAAAATTCGTCTCCATTTTCCTGGAATCCTCTTTGGAAGTCGATGTGTTGAACAGGAAAAAATGGGTGGTTTTGAGTTTTTTGGGTAGGGCGGTTTTGCAGAGGGGAAGGCGATTTTCGGACCCCCGTGAGGTGGTATGGGGTAATTGGAGGGGGGGTTCAGATTTCACTAGGAGGTGACAAGTGTCCCTCCCAATACCACTTATCAGACCCCCTTGAGGTGATGTGACATGAGGGAGGGGGGCAGTCTGATATCCATTGCACGAGGAAAATGGGTGGGTAGAACTTAAGATAGAGTGTATTTTGGGTTTTTTACTTTTTACTTTTTACTTTTATGTTTTTTTTTTTTTTTTTTTTT
>JASDQU010105971.1:44922-59986 GCA_032191745.1 Picea mariana | reverse complement strand
ACATCTAGTTTCACTTCTGAAGATGTCATCCGTTCATTTTTTGTTCTATCTTTATCTTCTGCCTTTAACTTTGCCTTTCTGTTCAGCAAGTTAGCTTCCACATCAACTGCAATATTTTTCATTTCTTCAAGTGTTGCAGTGTTTCTTTCTCTTAATTGGAATGCCATATCAGGATTGAAGGCATCTGGGTAATGTAAGTAAGCTGATCCTGGGGGTGGCCTTATATCAACAGGCATTGGATGATATACTTTATTGAATCTTGTTGAAAAATGAGGTACTGTCTCCCTTGGCTTTCATTTTAAATGGTCATATTCTTCTAGGATGAGAAAAACATTTCCCATGATCACCCATCGATCTAAGAAAATCTTTACAAACTGATGGAAATTGCTAATTCTTACAGCTGGAAGACCCTTAAACCAATTTTTGACTTTACCTTGCAATGATAGGGAAAACATTCTGATGCATACATCATCATTTTCCACCTCAAACAAATCAAGAAAATCCTCAAGGCTTTGGATATGTTTTTCAGCAGTGATCTTCACATTTTCTCCATCAAACATGGGAAAATTATTTATGTAATTGACAGAGAGGTCATGGAGAAAAGGAGGCAAATTTAGAGGCTTGTATTGGTCTGGTACTTTCACGGGTATAGGAGGTAAAGCAAGGGGCTTATAACAAGCTAGAATTTTAACCTGTGAATCTAGAATTTTTAAATATCTATCAGAGATTTTTACATATGTAAGAAATAAAGCAAGGGGATTATGTCTATCAATGCTTCCTATAGGTATTTGAGTGTGTAACAGAGCTATAGGAATGGGATAAATCCTTTGATTCTCTTCAATTTGAAACTGATCATTATGAGTTTCAACAATATACTCTGGACCAGGATCATGATAAGAGAATAAGTAATTATAGATGAAGCCAATAATTTCATGAATACAATTTGAGCTTGAGTACCTGATCGTTCCAAATTTCTTTGTCATGTTTTAGGTTCTTCCTCTAGTGGAGTCTTTGAATTGGAACTGATCTGAATATTTGAGTCACCAGGTGAATGATTTCAGCCTTCTTGTGTCTGGTCACTGTCCACCATTAGTGATCAGATTTGGAACTTCATGTGAACTACTGGAGAAAGTTCCCTAGTACGATCGCCATTCTGTTAGAAATCTGTAATTTACCCAAGGTTGTGAAGGTAGTCATAGAGGCAACATCAAAACCACTTTGAGTCTTGGATCTAGCTCACCAAGAATAAGAGAGGGATCTCTCTCTATGATATATATATTTTTGAATAGATATTAGGCTAGATAATGGGTTTAGATTTTGGATTTTGAAGTATATGGGAGATTGAAAACTTTCATTTCCATTGGGCCATGGGGTTTGTCCTCAAGAACAGGGATCTATCACAAGTTTTAGGATGAGTTCTTCCCACAGGGAAGGTTAGAAAAACTATTGGATCTAATTTGATTAAATGAAATGAAACAAAAGAAAGGAGGAAGATATATAGGTCATAGGATTTGTTAAGGATTCCTTATCCCAATTTTAGTTGAAAACATGTAGGTCAATAAGGACCAGAGACAGAGTATGTGTGCATAAATTCTATTCTTAATCTTTCCTTTAATGAATAGACTAGGAGATACATGAAATGGCTTTTACAGAAGTAATAAAACGATTACTGAGAAAGGAAAACATCACCAAGGAGTTCTGCACAAGAATCCTACAAGTCGAGCCACTTTATTTCTGGTGGAGCCTCCAGAAAATTATAATATCCCATGAGGGGCTTAAAAGAAATGATAAATCATCAACCACCACACATTTTACTTATTATAATATATAACACAGACTCTCCCCAGGCTCAGGAGGTAGAATCTAACCACCTCGGCCAAAAATAGAAGTAAAATCACTGAAAATCATGAACTGTTCTCCATAAAAACCGGGCCGAATTTATGCAAAAAAGGGGTATGCTCTGACATTTTTTTCTCCTTATTAGTGACATATGTGCACAATCTAGAGGATTTTATTGTATATGAGCATGTGCTGGACAAAAACCTCCTTCAGTTTCGCCAATTTTGTCTTCATCTCATCGAAACATCTCCTGGAAAATCAGGACTGAAACAGAAAAACTGAAAATCTGAAAAATGAGGATGAAATATGGCTTCAATTCTCCCAACTGGTGTAATCTGTGCAAAATGGGAAAGAGGTTTTTATTCTTCAGCCCGTGCTGAACAAAAAATTCTCTCGGTTTTTAAAAATTCGTCTCCATTTTTCTGGAATCCTCTTTGGAAGTCGATGTGTTGAACAGGAAAAAATGGGCGGTTTTGAGTTTTTGGGGTAGGGCGGTTTTGCAGAGGGGAAGGCGATTTCCGGACCCCCCTGAGGTGGTATGGGGTATTGGGAGGGGGGGTTCAGATTTCACTAGGAGGTGACAAGTGTCCCTCCCAATACCACTTATCAGACCCCCTTGAGGTGATGTGACATGAGGGAGGGGGGCAGTCTGATATCCATTGCACGAGGAAAATGGGTGGGTAGAACTTAGGATAGAGTGTATTTTGGGTTTTTTACTTTTTACTTTTTACTTTTATGTTTTTTTTTTTTTTTCTTTATATATTTTACGTGTTTGTGTTTATTTTTATTTTGTTTTGTTTTAACTATATAGTTTAGTTCTTATTTATGATTTATTTTATTTTTATGTTTTATTTATTTTTTGATTGTTTTTATTTTATATATTATATATACTTTTTAATGTTTTAATTATATAATTTGGTTTTTATTATGTTTTTAATTTTGTTTTAAGTTTAATTTTTATTTATTATTTAATTCTAATAGACTAACCTAGTTACTAATTATTAATTAATTAATAATTAATTTATTATTAATAAGTCTAATTTAATTTTATCAATCTAACATTTTTTGTTTATCCTAAGTTTGGTTTATGTAGGGATGAGTGGCGGGTGAGACATACTTAATGGGTCAAAAGGGAAAGGGAGTGAGGGCGCAAAGGTGGATGAAGGATGCAGTAAGGTGATGAAGGATTGAGTGAAATGGGTGGAGGGGGAAATGGAAACAACCGAGAGACCAGCAAGCCAGAAAATTCATTGTGAGACCGACAAATGATATATGAATCATCAAACCTCCTATAATTATAGGACCCTAACACTGCACAGTCTATTCTTTTGCACCTTCTTATGAAAACTTCATGTAATCATTGTTTCCAATTCTCCAAATATGTATCTGAGTCTGAAGCACATGATGTAATGTTTCTCCAGCTGAGCACCCCATCTACATTTGGGTCGACATAATCCTCTTTGCGCGTGGTGGTTCTGTACAACTAGTTTATTTCTTCAAGATCCAAACAAGTGGGATGTACAAACCTTTCTCCTTCTGAAGGATCCAATGGTGCAATGACTCTATATTCACCTGATTCAAAATTCATTTTCCTTATATTTAGGTTGATTATGGCTTGGTTCTCAAATTCCCAATCCAATCCAAGAAATGATGGATAAGGTGTTGTACCATATACTATTTCTATTACTTCAAAATACACCATAGTGCGCACTCCATCCAAATCTATTGTAACACCTTTCAACCTTCCAATTGGTAACACTCTATGTTGATTTTCTAATTTCAACTGGACAGGTGAAAATCCTAGTGTGGGTTCTCCCATAAACTTCCATGTCTTCTTAGGTAAGACATTTAACTCATAGCATAAGTCCAGTATAATATCACCCATATTGAAATCCCCAATATTAGCATATAGTCAGAATTCCTTGCTTGTCCTTCTTCTTGTATGGATATTACTGACTGTTTTTTGCTCTAATTTTCCTTCTACCTCTGTGTTGCATCATTCTAGCAGATTTTGGAAGATCTTAACAGATGATGGGTCCTTCAATAACTTATCATGGGATTGCAGAAAAGTTTTTATGGTACTTACTTGGTCTAAAGGTTGTCCTTTACTGTTATGGTCCATTGAGGAGGGAATCTCGTACATTGGTGAGTTTTGAGTTTGCTACGTAACTGATGTAGATGCCACGTTTTTCTTGAGAAACTCATGTATGGCCTCCTTAAATGTTTCCTTTTATTTTTGTCCATCAAACTACTTCTATGGCTCAATATTCTTCTTAACCCATTGGTGTTGCGTTGGATATTGTTTTACTGCATTAGTTCTTGTCTTAGATTCTCTTCAAGTGACTATATTGATGTTTCTCCCATCATCCCTAGATTCTACAGAAATCCACTGGACATTCTAGTTGTTCTGGTTCCTTTTTTCTTGGATCTTTCCCAAGAGTGTTGGATGGTATTCTGTGTCATGGTCTACTGTGTGAAAGTACATACATGTTGCTGGTGGAAGTTTGAACTCCCTTGAATAATGTCTTGGTTTTTGGAAGTTGTGACACATTACTAGACCTCTACCACGTCCAAATCCTCCTCTACATCATCGACCACCTCTGTATCCACCTCGATCAGATCAGGATGCATTGTACTGAGGTACTTGGTTATATTGTGTAGGGTTAAACTGTGGTTTCACATTATTGTATTATGGCTACGTAGTGTTGTACTACTGTTGTGAATTTTTTTATGGTGGTGGTACCTAGTTGAACTGAGGTGCAACTTGTCCTGTCATCATTTCTTCTTGCACCCTATAAGTATCTGAAGTTTTTTCTCTCATCAGCTCCATTGTCCTACAATCCTTATCATCACGACCCACTGATTTGAAAAAGTTTCAATATGAACTTTTGGGTATTGTATTATAATTCTGCATCATTGGACAATGATATGGATCATGCCCATGTGTTTTACAAATATTTCACCATGGTCGTCTTGTTAGAAAATATTTTGGTACTCCTATTGCCATATACTGCGCGAAAGTTTGACATTTGTTCTTATGGTGCCCTTCTTTCCTACATAGGGTACACCAAACAACTTCTCTTTTCTCCTTTCCCTTATTATGGTTAGCTTGAAATGTTAGATTCTTTAGATCCTCCTTCAGCTCCTCTATTGTTGGATCTGTCTTATGATACTAGTTCCCTTCTAGTTGTAAGGCTTCCTGTAGAGCCTCTGCCTGAGTTTGGAACTTCTGTTGTCTTAATGGGTATTTCAAATGTGGTAATAGTGAGCTCACAAATAAGTGCCTATGTTTCATTTCATTCATTGCATATTTCAACTTACCTTTTATATGCGTAAACCTCTGATCAATCTCCCAAACTAACTCATCTAGTTTCTTCCCAATTTCAATCATTTCATTCATATATTGGTATTTTGATTTGGGTTTCTAAAATTCATTTATTAGTTGTTTTTTCATGTCTTCAATAGTATTTTTTACTCCTGGTGGACTATTTACATCTAGACTCATGTACCAACCTAGTGCATGGTCTCTCAGTTTGATTGCTAACAACGTGAGATTTTTTTCCTCATCTTTGATCTGCTTTGATTCCCAGATATTCTCACAGATGAATAGGTTCTTTTTAGGGTCCTATGATGCCTCTCCTTGAAATTATGGTAACTTGAACGTGGGATCATGTCCTCCTATTTTAAACTTTTTTGAACTACTACCTCCATGTGGTGTAGAAATTTGACTGTTACTTCCTGAACTGACTCCACCATTTGATGCTCCTTGATTGGATGCATTTCCTTTTTCTTTTATTCCACTAAAATTCGGTTGTCTAAACACAAGTGTTCTTTCTAGTGTGCTAGTTGCATATGGGGTTGTAGGTTCCACAGTGACAGTGATCTGGATTGGAGTTATTCCTTTTGTCCCTGACCTTGTACCTCCTATTTTCCTTTCATATGTTGTGTGCAATATTTCCTCAATCTTCTCCACATCCTAGAGATCCTCTACATATTCTTCATCACTTGCCAAGCCCTCTCTATCAACTATGGCTCTCTTCTTGTTATTCATTTTATATTGGTATACTTCTCCACTGCACGTCTTTCTAGTGGTTTTCATTATCTACTTTATCTGGTCTTCTTCTATCATGATTGGGTCCATGGCCTCCTTCTTCTTTCATTTATCCATCTCCTCCTCCATTTCTCAACAGCCTATTAGTGCTTCCCCCCTTCCTCCATGCACACGAGGAAGTCTAGTTGTATGATTCCATGGTAATCACACCATTGTCATACAATAAAATATTGATTGAAGTATACAACAATCTAATGCAGCTACCTTTGGGTCCCTTTAAAAAATATTTCTCTGTTGTGGTGTAAGACTTCGCAGTATCTACTGCAAATTCGGTGATAAATACTGCAACAATATTGTCTAACCATAAATCTACTACGCGCATAAATTTGTTATTAACTTGTTGTAACTGCACGATCTCCACATGATTCCACTCCAACTGTTTGATTTGATTTGTAGGGTAGTTTTATTTTAACCTTAATAACCACTCCTGCAAAAAGTGCGGGAAATCATAGAAAAATACCTCATGCAAGTCTCTAAACATGTATTTGTTAATATATTTACGTGGTGTTAACTTAGGGTTTTTGTTATCCTTCTATGAAAAATCAAGTTCCTTTGTTTTCAACCATATTTCAATCTTCGCCTTTGTTGGATTCCATGGCTTGACCATTCCCTTCTATACTTCCATTCTCTACGTGTTTCTTCCATCGATCCCATCCACTCAATCCTATGTAGTTCCATATAGAAACATAACCATTTGTTGATTTAATACTCTCACTTCTTGGGCTGACCCATGTTCGGATCTCAACAAGTTTCCAACAAAACCCTCTAAAAGTATCAGCCCTCCTAGTAAACTAGAAGGCAACACTGCACACAGAGTGCACCATGTAGTCTCACCCGAGATCGAATTATGGGTGACTGCAATACCCAGGTGTTTAAAATATAGGAATGAGTGGGGATTTGGGAGTGTATTATATCTTTTTTTATACATTAAACTTGTTATTTATTAAAGTATTTCTAATATTCATTCATATTTTATCCTTATGCATGCATGCTAATACATCTATGATATAAATTAAACATTCAAGGACCATCACACAGAACACAAGTTTTACCGTGGTTCACCCTCTCCTGGGGCTACGCCCAAAATGATTTGGATTCTCTACTCTTTTATTAAGTCTACTGCAAAATATGGCGCTGCACACATTACATATTCAATCATACAATCAATATGAGGTTAAGTAACCTATGTGAGGCGAAATAGATCACACTAGGCTCCTCATCCTGTGACCTAACCCTCAAAATATAACTTACGTGACTCTTCTAGAACCTTATGACAATCATAATAATCATTACCAACTCACCAACAACAACCAAACTTCCACCAACCCCTAAGCTAGACCTCCTAGGTTCTTATTTATTCTATTTTATAGGCTTATATCCATTACAATACTTATCAAAAAACCTAACCCTATCATGGCTAGGCTTTCCTTTCTATGCACCACGTTTCTTTTCCTATTGCATGCTGCTTTTCCTTCTTTTTCTGCATGCTTTTTTATTTCCATCTGTTGCACCCACTCCAAATTTAGGTCTTCCTTTCCAAAATTAGGTCTTTCCCAAAATAGACCTTTTCTCCAAAAATAGGCTTGCGCCCAAAATAGACTTCCTTCTCAAAATGGCCTGCGCCCAACAAGGAGTATGAGTGCTGGAGTATGAGTGTTGCCATCAATGAAAAAGGGGGAGATTTTTGTATAGTTGGTTGTCATTGATGTTGTTGGATATTTGGTTTTCGTTGATGTCAACATAAGTGGTTTTCATTGATTTCAATAGATGTGATGGGTGCATTTGAATAAGTCTATAAGAATCCCCAATGGTGTGGTCATGAATCTCAAAGTTGTTTGAGGAATAAGGACATGAAGGACAATGTAAATATGGGTAAAACACTCATAAATGGATATTCCTTGTCATGTTGTTTCCAATGATAGGTGGTACGTCACGTAGTTTGTTACAGTTGAGAAGTTATGAGGTCATGAAGTTGGAAGCCCAAAAATAATGGTTAAGAAGCCCTAAATAGTTACAAGTCATTAAATAAAGGGTAAAGTGGTTGTAACAAGAAATCCCTAAATTTAAGGAGAGAAGTTACTTTGAAAAGTATAAATACACCTCAAGAAGTCTCTCATAAGTACATTCACATACACAAGTTTATTGAATATCATCTATGTGAGTAAGTTATCTATTGGCGAATCTAAAAAGGTGAATCTGAGGCAGTGAAAGAGTAAGGAGTGTGAAAGTTTCAGGATTACAGAGGAGAGCAAGGGTTTCTAAGAAGCCCTAGTTTATATTACCCTTGCGATTCAGGCTACTGGTGTCCCGTGAGGAACCCCCGTGGGTTGTACGACCCTCGTCCCACGAGGCCCTGCTAGTTGATTGGTCTTAGTCCTGCAAGGCTAAGGAAAATTTGGGGAGGATGCTAGTAACAGGTTGTTGAGGATGAGGAAGAGCTACATGTATCTAAATTTGTGTATCAGGTCTACTATAGGACTAAAGGTATGTTTGACATGTGTTTTGAGGGTTGTGTCATGATACATGCTTGAGGCGTGGTTGGATATTTTGGAATATGCTTGAGGTACACCTTGGTGATGTTATGGTGCATTAATTAGAGCATATCTTGGCTATCTTGGTATTTGGTTTGGTATATGTCATGGTGATTTTATCAGATTCTTGTGGTACTTCTTGATGAAGTTATGGAATATGTTTGAGGTAGATTCATTGTATGTGTTGGTACATGATTAAGGCATGCTTTGGTACATGGTACATGGTTTTGGTATACGATTGAGGTATATGGTTGGCTTCTCATCATTTATGTTATAGTACCTACACTTGGAATATGTTATGGTACATGATTGGTGATGATAATACATATTTGGACACACCTTCTGATGTTATGGTTCATAAGTTGATGATGATATGGTACATTGCTAGAGGCACTTCTTGGTGATATTGATACATGATATGGTACAAGTTTTGGTAGATGGTATGGTACAGTTTTTGGTACAAGATTGATGCATGGTTGATGCATTATATGGTACAATTTTTGGTACATGATATGATACAGGTTTTGGTACATGGTTGATGCATGATATGGTACAAGTTTTGGTACATGGCATGGTACAGGTTTTGGTACATGGTATGGTGATTTTTTTGGTATCCATGTGAGTGGATTTGGTTATAATTGGTTGATGATGGTATATCAGTGACAAAGACAGTGACAATGACGGTGAGAAGGATAGTGACAGGTTGGATGATTGGTTGATAATTAGTTTTGGGTTGATGTTGATGTGTCAGTGACAGTTACAGGTTGATGTGACAATCAAGATGACAGGTTGGATGAAATATTGATTACATGTTGATTATCAGTGACAATGAAAGTGGTAGTGAACGGTTGAGTCTACACTTATATTTCACAGTGGAAGGATGGGAAAAGGAAAGGGGGTTGTATCCTCCTCCCTATTGGTGCTGGAGAACACAAGGAGTTGAAGATTCCTTTAGTTTGGAGCCTATAAATCAGAGGGTCACAACCTCCTTTTGGATGGAGCCATAGAACATAGGGATTTGGATATTCCTTCGTGTTGGAGCCTATCAACCAGGGGGTTGGAGCCTCCTTCTAGTTGTATCTAGAGAATTCAGGGAGTTTTATCTTCCTTCATGTTGGATCATGTTGTCCCTTGACCAAGTTTTGGGATTTTCTTAGTCATGTTGACCTATTTTGGGACTTCGATAGCCTGTCGAAGGAGGAGCGAAAGATGAAGCAGAGATCACGGGATCTCGACCCACTTTTGGGTCCCTTTCGAGTTTTTGGGATAATGTAATGAGAATGTGATGTCGGCCCATGGGTTTTACCCATGTTTAGGCTTATTTTGTAAAGTATAAATAGATGTCTAGGTGAGGTAGGAAGAGCCCGATGTGCTAAGTTCTAAATGAATGGCTAAGTGCTAGTATGGACTGTAAGGGATTTGTGTATTTTGTACCAACAAATGGTTCAGTTCTCGACAATGGAACCATTTGTTGGCACAGGGGCAGACCCAGGTTTCAACGCTACAACAATGCACCAACAAATCCCTAACTACCAACCCTTTCAACAACACCTGTGAAGCAGATGAAGTCTCACCCAAGGTAGAGGCAGGGGTGGTTACATGACTCAGGTGTTTGCAACCTTAGCTGGGACACAAATATGTGATTGTACTACTTAATAAATCACTTAGCACCATTATTTCTACAATATATAATCATTAATCAATTCGCTGATAAAACAGGGCTTCGTAGCGTTCACACTGTTATAACATACTTAAGCACTAAGCATCAATAGATAGGTCAGATCTAGAAGATCAAGAATTAAGCATGAATATCATGATTAGATCTAATATTCTCACATATCATAAGCATAAAGCAGAAGTATATCTATCTAAACATATCAAAGCACTTAGCAAATAACATGTGAACACATCAAGACAAAGCACAAAGCACATAACATAGTGTTTACGTGGTTCACCCCCACCTTGGGGCTATGTCCACTAACTCTTCTTCTTTATTTTCTTCATTCAATCGGTTACAAGAAAAAATCCTTCAAAACCCCTACTCCGCATAGGACAGAAGATCTGCGCAGCTCAGTAGATCCTTCTTCCTTGCATCACAACATAAATCCCTCTACAGTCTGGCACAAGGACTTGCACTCAGCTCTGCAAGTTGTACACAAAATGCACAAATCCATTACAATCCATACTATCACTTAGCCATTCAATTAGCACTTAGCACACCGGGCTCTTCCTACCTCGCCTAGACATATATTTATACTTTACAAAATAGGCCTAAACATGGGTAAAACCCATGGGCCAACATCCCATTCCCATTACATTATCCCAAAAACCCAAAAGGGACCCAAAAGTGGGTCAAGATCTTGTGATCTCTGCTTCATCTTGCGCTCCTCCTTCGAAAGGCTATTGAAGTCCCAAAATAGGTCAACATGAACAATAAACTCCAAAACTTGGTCAAGGGCCAACATGCCCCCAACACTCACCCGTGACTTGTCCTGAGTCACTTTGGTCTGCCTAGTTCTACCTCGAACACCTCGATCTTGGCTCGAGTTGCTTCAACTTGCTACTTTGTTGTGGCCTCTTGTTTAGTGAACTTTTGGATCACTACGTCATTCACTGGACCTTCTAGGCGATGTGCTGCTGTGATGACAACCTGTTCTATCTCTACTCCTTGGCTCTCGACCTCTGTAAACAACATGCATGCCTTATCTTGTACTTGTTGGATCCATTGACTTATTTCCATCACGTTTCTTTGGATCGTATGGATTTGTTGTTGGGATGTGCATTGCTCGTGAGACCTCTTCATTTTGTCTATGATCGATAGGGCCTTCAACTGCGCTTGAAATGTGTCTGTGTGTTTCTTATCTTCTTGGAGCTGCGACTCCAATGCCTGTAAATATGGGTTCTCAGTGAGGTTTTCATAGGTTTGAGTGTTGCAGTTACTCAACTTCTTACACTCCAAGGAAAGAGCTTTCAATCTGTCGACTGCGCTGTAGGCAGTTGCTTCCCTTAGGTCTCTTACATCTTGAGGGGTCTCGGGCACAGTACGGAGCTCCAAGTCTGCTATGCACTGTTGGAGCTACTGGATTACCTCTTCAAGTTGTGCCACTTGTCATGGAACTCGATCTTCGGTCTTTACTTCGAAAATTTTCACATAGAGAAGTGATTTGTTGACCATTTCCTTTACTTCGAGTTGCTCTACGAGCAACTGTCCCTTGCTTTGCTGCAACTATGATTTTTCTTCATCCCATTTCACTTACAGAGCAATATTTTCCCATTCTGCAGTACTGCATTGGTCCTCAAGGTCTTTTTGTACTTGCGCTAAAGCCTGGGTGGTTTGTGTTGTTTCTTCCTAAGCTCGTCAAAGGCCAGCTTCAACTGTATCAACGATGCAGTGTAGTTGAGCTAGCTCATCACCTAGTCCTGGTGTTTCCAATGATGGAGGCGTAGTGGAAACTGCGCGGCAGGACTGTAGTTCCTGTTGTACTCCTTGAAGTTCAAACTTGATCCTATTGAACACCTCCTCCTACTTAGCTTCTTGCTTCTCCTCTATCTCTGGTGAAGCATCATTCAGTGCTGCGACGATGAAGTCGAAGTCATATGAGGTGAGGGTCGTCTCAAATTTGGTCCTGGTTTCTTTTTATTTCTTCCTTGAAGAAGGTTTCGAAAGGGAAACCTTCCTTTTCTTCGAGGGGTCCTCCTCATCTCTAGGCAGTGTAACCTCACCTTTCTTCTATTCCACTTCTACGCCATCTATCTCTCCATCGTTCGGAGCGAGATTCGAATGGATATATCGGACCCAACGACTGTATTTCTTTACCCTGGCGAAGTACCATGTGTTGTTGTTCTAATATCCCGACGAAGATCCAATTCTGCAATTTTTCTGTCTGTGAAGCTCCTTCTAGAACCTTCTGCAACTTAGCTCTCTTCTTAATTTTCTTTCTAGCCTTCTTTCCAGAGAGCTTTGTCTCGGTATGTCTTTTTCCATTCTGATTCTTATCTTCTTTTAACATAGTCATTGTGCGTTGTTGAGATTATTTCCTAGGATTTAGAGGTGATACCTCTTCTTTATCTGGAGTAAGTACTTCGGTCTTCTATGGGTCTTCTAGTGTTCTTGCAACTTCTACATCAGGGTCTCTAGTGTCAAATATCTTTGATTTTTTCTCCTGTCCTTCAATCAAGTATGTGATCCTTCTATTCATGAAATATTTTAAATCGTGTTTCTTCTGCTCCAAGACTTCTTCTTCTTTCTTTCATCTGGCTTGATCTCTGTCAATCCAAGGTTTTCCTACTAACATGGAAAATGGGGTGTGATCCTCAATCAATTGAATAATGTCAAAATCTTCCTCTATTGAAGTTCGATTGATGATCATAGGTATCTGAGAGAGCCTTCCATACAGGTTTACCAGTTTTCCTCTGAATAACCCTATTCCTCCTAATGAAGGAGTCATAGCAGGCCTCCCTATAGCTTCCCAAGTTCTCTTGATCATGACATTCACTTGTGTTTCCTCATCTAGAACACAGTCAATGTTGAAGTCTCCTATTCTTTCTTCAAGGAGTTCCTTGTCTTTAAAGATCTCTGATAATATAATATGTCGGTGGTCATTCAAGGTTTCTCTTATCTATAGCAATATTTTCTCTGATTCTTTATGGGGTTTTGCTATAGCCTTTGGAGATGTCTTAGGGTTTTCTTGATTTAGATTCATTTCTTCAAGCTTAGCAATCATTCTAGGGAAATCCAATACTTCATGGTCCATAGCTTTGCAACAAAGAAAACTAGGTCTTCTCCCAGGGAATTCTTTAGCAAGATGTCCCAGTTTTCTACAATTGTAATAGAGGGTTAATCCTCTCTTTCCTTTAAATGATCCCCAGCCTCTTTTGTACTATGCACTAGGATCATAGGAGCTAACCTGCAATAAATTCTTTCTTGGATCCTGCATCCATTCTTTAGTCCAAACATTCTTTCTATGCATAGGTATAACATATCTTTCACTAATCTTATCAGGTCTACTCATATCAAACCTTCTTTCATCTATTAATGCCCTATTTTTAAACTAGGATTGAATCTATTAAACATACCTAGATCCATACTCTAGAAACAAAAATTTCCACTTATCTTACTTCTACAGAGCACAAAGCTTCTAGATCTAAAACTTTTAACTATTCTTACCTTTATCAGAGCACAGAGCTTGCAGATATTACCTCTTTTAATCAGACGTCCTCACTTTTACCTTTCTTAGAACAGGCTTCTTTCAGATCTGACCTCTTTTCTTCAGCACAAAGCTTTGTATATCAAGTAGAGAACTGCTCACTAGGGCACAGATGTTTGCACAAGGCTTTCAGGTCAACTTTTTTCACCATGTTTCTTATTCCTCAGTTCCCAACAATCACAGTTTTAGGTCCCGACAATGGAACCATTTGTTGGCACAGGGGAAAACACAGGGTTCAATGCTACAACAACACACCAACAAATCCCTAACTACATGCCCTTTAAGCAACACCTGTGAAGCAGATGAATTCTCACCTGAGGTAGAGGCAGGGGTGTTTGCAAGACTCAGGTGTTTGCAACCTTATCTAGGACACAACTATGTGATTGTACTACTTAATAAATCACTTAGCACCATTAGTTCTACAATATCTAATCATTAATCACTTCATTGATAAAACAGGGCTTCACAAATTCACACTGTTATAACGTACTTAAGCACTTAGCATCAATACATAGGTCATATCTAGCAGATCAAGTACTAAGCATGACTATCTTGATCATATCTAATATTCTCACATATCATAAGCACAAAAAATAAGTAGATCTATCTAAACTTATCAAAGAACTTAGAAAATAACATGTGAACATATCAAGATAAAGCACAAAGCACATAACATAGTGTTTACGTGGTTCACCCCCACTCTGGGGCTACGTCCACCAACTCTTCTTCTTTATTGTCTTCAGTCAATCGGTTAAAAGAACAAAGCCTTCAAAACCCCTACTCCGCACAGGACAGAAGATTTGCGCATCTCGCTAGATCCTTCTTCCTTGTGTTACAACAAAAATATCTCTATAGTCTTGCACAAGGATTCGGACTCAGCTATGCAAGTCATACACAAAATGCACAAAGCCCTTACAATCCGTACTAGCACTTAGCCATTCATTTAGCACTTAGCACACCGAGCTCTTCCTACCTTGCCTAGAGATCTATTTATACTTTACAAAATAGGCCTAAACATGGGTAAAACCCATGGGCCGACATCCCATTCCCGTTACATTATCCCAAAAACCCAAAAGGGACACAAAAGTGGGTCGAGATCCCATGATCTTTGCTTCATCTTGTGCTCCTCCTTCGACAGGCTGTCGAAGTCCCAAAATAAGTCAACATGACCAAGAAACTCCCAAAACTTGGTCAAGGGCCAACAAATCCTCTAAATAGGGGATTAGAGCCTCCTTACATTTGGTGCTGGAGAATTGGGAAGTTGGTGCTTCCTATGAATGTATTCTTGATATATATAAGAAAACATTACGTGGTTTTCTTCCATTTGAGTTTCCATGTAAATTATGGTGTATTGTGTATCTGTGGTTGTTTATTAT
>JASDQU010105970.1:81723-91942 GCA_032191745.1 Picea mariana | reverse complement strand
GAAGATAAATATTCAAAGGAAGGATAGTTTCTTTCTCATAGACAAGGAAATAAGGAGAGGTCCCTATGGAGACCTTTAGGGTGACATGATCAACCTAGAGGGAATTGGGTAATGCATTATGCCAATTTCTCTGTTGGTCGACTACAGTTCGTTTAAGAATGCAAATCAGATTCTTGTTTGTGGATTCAGCTAAGCCATTTCCTTGAGGGTAATAATTAGCTACATATTTTAAAGCAATCCCCTTTTCTACAGAAAAATCATTCAATTTAAGAAACAAAAAATATGTTGTGTTATAACAAAAATGAGAGAATTAGGCACTCTAAACTTGGTTATGATGTGTTGTTCAAGGACATTTATTACCACTTCATCATTTACTTTAGTCAGTGGTACTACTTCAATCCAATGCGTAAAATAATTAGTAGATATTAGAATATACTTCTATTGTTTGGATGAATGAGGATTGATCTCATCGATTATTTCCAACCCCCATTGTTCGAAGGGCTCTTCAACAACAATAAGATGTAGTGAAAAAATTTCTTTTCTCTCTTTTCCAGATGATTTTTGGCAAGTGTCACAACTTCGAGAATAGGCATGAGAATATTTAAATAATTTCATCCAGTAGTATCCAACTCTCAATATCTTTTGAGAGGTGGTGTCTCCCGAAAAATGGCCCTCAGTTGGTTCATCATAAAAATCTTTAAGAAATTTATCGACATCTTTCTTTTCAAGACAATGGAGTAGGATTGATCTAAAAACCCTTAGATGCTAATTTACTCTTAAATATACATGTTAACATCTAACCTAATTCAAAATATTTATTGATCTTCTTCGACAAAATTTGCATAACACATGTGAATTGTTTACTTATCCAAAACCTCATGAATATGAGATAACACAACATAAAATAAAATAACAAATAAGACAATATTTGATTTATAATTTCCCCTCTCCTAGGCTACATTTTCAAATCCCCTTCAACAATAAGACTTCTTTTCATTAATATCAAATGTCAAAAAATTACAATGAAAAAGGACTTACAAAGCCAATCTTGAAGTCACCCTTAAATTCTGCTGCTCAATTTCAAAAATAGAGGTTACCGTTGAATTCCTCTCGAATGTCAGAGAAAAATGAGTATAAACTCAATTATAATATGAACAGGCTCAAAATAACCCCCTTCTTCATGCAAAAAAATGCACTTAAACTTTCATACAAGGAAATCTGAACTAAGATATTCATAGACAACTTCTTAGCACAAATCAAACATCACCATCATGTTCCTCTCGAAAAATTGAGATAAACAAGTATAAACGTGACCATGACTAAGCACCTCTTGGAATGAAAATCGAGACATTGTATTGTGCCCTGCACGAAAATATATGTCTCATACTCTGTACACTCTCCCCCATTTTCCTCGAAACCCATGCCCGGTCTAAATAGGACACAGACCCAACCCTGGTCCAAACCTCATGCTAATGTCGACATCAACTTAAATACAATTTGGTTGGAATATTCGTAACATAAGGTGCCTTTGGCGCAATGGTTAGGGTGGTTGTACATGTGGGAGGTCACGGGTTCAAACCCATGGGCCTATCCTCCTTTGGAACATGGTTTTGTAAACTTAAACATATATATAGTATGGTTTTTTATTATGCGGTGGAATATAGTCATTAGCCCCATGAAATTTGGGGTATGGTTACATTGGATTTCATATATGCCATGGTATGAGGCTTAACCCTTGGCCCTTTTCCTGCCAATTAAACCTTTATCCAAACTCAAATATATTCTGTGCCACATATGGTTAAGAACCATATGTGTCATGTATTGGTAAGGTCGTTGGACTTGCATGCGAGAATTCAGGGGTTCTAATTTGGTCTACCCATAAATTTTTGGAATGCCTTAATCATAGGAAAGGCCAATGGGAGACTATCACATGGTGGTCCCTCATTGGTCCACTTGTACGATCATGCCATGTATCGAAACCTGGTTGGACCATGTATTCCCTTTCATTTGTCTAGTCGAATGTACGATCTGACACATGATGCCTTGTGGTGCTTTCCATGTTAGTGTTGTAAAACTTGTATGGATGTGCCACATGTCACCCCTTTTGACCAAAAAATTGAGGAATCATAACTTTCTCATAGATGACCATTTGAGGCGATTCATGCGTCATTGGAAAGCTCTTGTCGAGCTCTATGAAATGAAGTCATTTTCTAAAGAATTTGAGATGATAAATTTTTGAGCTTTTCTGGATCCTCCTGGATCTCTTTGAGTGTTATAGATCCTCCTAGAACCAATTAATACGATACATATTTCAGCCTCAACTCTCTCTTTTATTTGGCATTGATATGGCTCGACATTTTTTCGTGATGAAGATAATTCTTAAGATCATTGTAATATTAATTTTCAACTGATGGGACATAAGGAACTTGTTGAGTTTAGAGAGTTGGTTCATCTTTCCATCCATCTTCTTATTATTTATCTTCAGGATTTGTGATTCTAGTTAACTCCTTACAAAGGGATTGACCTTTAATTATATTTTTTTATTTAAATTCAAGGTCATACTCATGTAGAGAATCCATCCAGTCACCTCATCTCTCATCCATTTCTCTCTACACAAAGAGAGATATGACCTTCAAGTAAGGGACGATCACTTTTTTATGGTTCTTCAAAATATATGGTCTAAACTTTTTGATGGATTTGTGGATAAAACAAATATTTCTTGTCCACGAGTGGGTAATTTAGTTCAACACCTTGTAATCCAATTCTCATGAATGTCATTCCCTTGCTAATCCTTCTGTGTGAGCACTAGTGCAAGGGAGTTATTAGAAGCAAAAGTATACAACAAGAAGTATTTAGTAAAATATGGACTTTGTAAAGAAGGTGCATCTATTATGGAAGCATTGATATTCTCAAAGGCCTCCTTTTCAATAGAGGTCCATTTAAACTGATCGTATTTCTTTATCATCCGCTGAAGAGGCTTAATGATTTTGGAAAAATATGGAACAAATATTCTTTCGAATTTGATCTATTCGAAAAAGGACTACATGGACGTTTTTCTATGTGGTGGTGGGATTTGCATAATAACATTAGTTCTCTCTGGGTCCATTGAAATCCCATATTTAGAAATAACATGCCCCCCAAAAATGCCTTCTGAAACAACAAATATTGATCCACGTGAATATTGGTGGCCACCCACCTCTTCCAACTGGCTCACATACAATTTTCATCTTGGTAGTGTTTTTCTATCTTTTTGGGTCCTAAACGTTCGGGGTCGTTTTGATGCCCTAAACAACGTTTTTTGGTCCCGCCACAGTCACACTAAAAACAAAGTGAGAGTGTGAAAACCTAATGTGTAGTCCTCAAATAGACCTTTCCAATGAGCTATCATGCGCCTAAAACGGGGATTGTATGCAAAAGTTGTGACCCCGGGAAGTTGATGTACCAACTTACCCCAATGGGGCCCACTTGACGTTTGGCACTTCATCTCCTAGGGTTAGGTTTTTGAATGTCTAGGTTTTTTTGATTACTTCTTGATGCTAAAAATTCCTAGAGGCCTCATTGTAATGTGCTCAAATGAATGGTTGTAGCTGCCACATCTCTTCTCAGAGATTAGCTACCACCATTCGAGCAAGATTGTTTCATTTTGCATTTTACAGTTTCAACATATTCTTTATTGGATAGAAGTTAAGTTTCAATGTATATTTGTTATTGTTCTTTATATATCTATGTTAATGTTATAGATCCATGTTTCATTTCCTTCTGCTCATAAATATGGATCATTGATATTAGAGCGGTCTTCTCTTCATTTGTTTCTCAATGTATGTCCCCAATGAGGTCAGGGTATAAGAAGTTGGGACTTGAACTAGTTGATCCTTTCCAAGATTGGCCTCGTTGAACCCGACGAATTCCCATGGGGGAATAAAAGAGATATTACGGGGTAGGAGATCCCTTTAAACTATTTCTCAAGGAATCCCTTGCATGACAGAGGGATGATATGATGGATAACTTTGTGCAAATCCTTCGACAATTTCCAATAGGAGACACGTCTTCCTCGAGCTGAGGTGTTGCTCCCTTCAAGGTACAAATAAATTTTGATAGTCCTATATTTGAAGGTCAAATACATGAAGATGTTTTAGACAAATGGATAAACCTTCTAGAAGGGTATTTTTTTGTCCATAACTTTTTCGATGGGGAAAATATTACATTTGCACTCTTTAAGGTCGTCCCCCATGTCAAATATTGGTGGGAGACTTTCTGTGAGAAAAAGGAAACATAGGGATCTACATTATTTGTTGTTGCACCCACTTGGGGTTCTTTTAGGGATGTTATTAAGGAATGATACTACCTTGTTGGAAGTTATGATGACTTATATACAATATGGACCACATTGCGACATGAAAGGGACTAAACAATGCCAGAGTTCACCAATGTCTTCCATACCATGAACACCAAGCTGGGTATCAAAGACTCTAAGTGAAATTTGGTGCTCAAGTACCACAACGGTATGCATATATACATCAATACATAAATGGTGTTTCTAAAAATATCTTCCTTGGGCACGACCTATCGATATTTTTTCAAAATTGAGAAAAAACTTAAACAAAAGATGCAGAAGTTTGGGTCTGCGAACCCCTCACATCAGAAGAAGAGAAAAGGAGGACCCAACCCACAGAACAAAGGGCAGAGAAAGGATGGAAAATATCAAGACAATTGGTCTAAACCATAAACAAAGAAGGATAATGGGAAGACAAAGAAAGGCACTAGGAAGTGGTGTGAGTTATGTAAGAGGCCCTGACATAACACCGTTGAATTCCTCTCAAAGAAGTCATTGGTGGCCGAGGTGAAATCCTCTAAATAAAATGTGGGCTATGAATTTGAGACAAAACTAGAAAAATGGCGATAGATCATTGACACAAAACATAGTGCCACCGTTGCTACCACCAAGGTCCACCCTGATGAACTTGATGAACCAGAGGAAGGTGAGCACCTCTTTCATTCACAAATGTGGGTGAAGGGTACTCCACTGGACTTAATCATTAATAGTGGTAGACAAAATAACCTCATCTTAGCTTAGGTCATCAAGTGGTTGGATTTTCCGACAACACCACACCCACAACCATACACCATCGGATGGATCCATCAAGGGAGAAATATCTTTGTCAGCCAATAGTGCCTCCTTCCTTACGACTTCAAGCCCTTCAAAGATGAGGTATTGTGTGATGTCTCCCCCCTTGAAATTTGCGATGTTCTTTTGGGCCAACCTTATTTATGGAATTGTCATGTTGTATATGAGTCTAGGTATCATAGTGTTATTGTTACTTTGGATAGGAAATTTTATAGGATACCCGAGTTAGTCCCACCTACTGCTATTTCCTTGATCTATGCCAAGCAATGTAGGAAGGTCATCTATTAGACTAAGAAGTTTGTATTCTTTATGAATTGTGCTCAAAGTGAGTGGAAGGTTGTATCCACATCCATGGCCTCCATGATAGGTCTCTCCACAAAGTATAAGCAAGTGGATAAGTTATTGGAAGAATACAAAGACATATTATCCTCACCCAATGGGGTACCTATGCACTTTCAGGTTAATCAATCAATCGATATGACCCCTGATGCACTACTACCCAATGGGCCAATCTATCACTGCTCTCTGTTAGAAAATGAGGAAATCAAGAACCATATACAATATCTTCTCAAAAAGGGGCACATCTGACCAAGCTCATCAACTTGTGGAAGCACAATCATGCTTTTGCAGAAGAAAGACAAGACCTAAAAACTCTGCATCAATTACCGGGTTCTAAATAAAATCACAGTCATGAACCTATACCCAATTCCCCAAATTGACGATCTCCTTGACTATATCAAGGGGGACAAATACTTTAGTAACATTGATTTGAAGTTTGGCTACCACCAAGTCCCAATAGAGCAGATCGATGTATCGAAGAATGCCTTCAAATCCAAATAAAGTCTTTTCAAATGGTTGGTCATTCCATTTGGCTTGAAAAATGCCCCAAAAATTTCATGAGGATGATGGATGATATCTTGCGGCCTTTCACCAATTCTTTTGTGGTGGTTTATTTTGATGACATCCTCATTTTCAACAAGAGTTGGGCAGAACACTTGCAGCATATTCAACAGGTTCTTCACACTCTGCGGAAACACAAGATATATGAAAATACGGTCCAATACCTAGGTTATATTGTTGATGAGCATGAAGTGCATGTCAATCTAGCCAAGATCTAGGTCATCTGTGACTGGCTAACCCCGACCACACTCACTGAGATTCAGAGCTTCTTAGGCCTTGCTAATTTCTATCGCAAATTTGTGTTGGGATTCTCCCACATTGCATGGGCCCTTAGCCAAGTGACCAACGATGGTGGCAAGGAAAAAATTGTGTGGGTTCAGTTGCAACAAAAATCATTCAATGATTTGAAGTAGTTCTTGTGCTCAGTCAAGGTGCTGTCATTACCCAGCCTACAACAACCTTTTGAGATTGAGACAAATGCTTCAAACTATGTTGTGGGTGCAGTTCTCACTCATCATGGAAATCATGTGGCCTATCATAGTGAGATGGTATTAGATACCATATATAAGTAACCCACTTATGAAAAATAAATGTACTCCATTGTACAAGCTTGTTGTTAGTGAAGGCATTACATTCTCGGGAAGGAGGCAGTCATCCATACTAATCATAAGCCTCTCCAGTTCATGAAAACACAAGGAAAATTGTAGAATGAACACCATTAGAAGTGGTCCACATACTTACAACAATTTCATATCAACATCAAGTATAAGATAATGATCACCAAGCACGTCATTGACTGCCTCAATGTTATAGCAAGATTTTCCTCACCCTATGCAAATTTACTTAAAAGGCATTTTTCCATTTCCCTATGTAGACTTGAAGTCCCCTTTTGCAAATCCCAGAGCTAAAAACAACATTTTTCCACATATATGCACCCTAACTATTATACAACATGCGTATACGCAGGTTGCACCATTAAAACTCATGTACATTGGATCGTGTGCCCAAAATTAAAAAATAGTGTCAGGTTTCCATGTCACGTCATGGGATCCATGATCCTTGACCTTCCATATAATGGAAACGTTTCGACTCGACCCTTCAGTTCCATTTGAAGGCTATAAATGGTCCATATCCGAGCTATGGAAAACAGGATAAGAATTCAACTTTGAGAGCAAAGTTACTCTAGAGAAATTATTCACTTCATATTGAGTCTACATCCCTTTGTCCTTTTAAGTTTGAACACATTGTTCATCCCCCAAGATCTTCCCTACTTGATTGAGAACCTTATTGTCTCTCTTATATGATCTTGCCTTTGGTGGAGGATTGAAGTGGTGGAGGCCTAGCTGGAAGGGAATTAGTTTCTCGGTTCTTAACCGTGCCGACACAAAAGTTTGTAATTTATTCACTCTTGTCGATTACATTTTAATATAAATAATCATTTCTCATCCAATTAATGTCTTGCAAATATCTGAATTATTATTCCATGGGCATATTTTTTATGAATATTGATGGATCATCCTATTTAATGTGATAAATTTATATATTATCACCATATGCTTGTGTTTCTTGGTTGTTGAGGACAAGTTGCAGGTGTATTTCTTTGGGTCAAGTGCTCAATGGCGGCCTTCATCGAATGTTTGGACAAGGTAGAATCTGTATCTTGTCTTGTTAGAATATTTTTGTATATAGCATACCTGGGATTAGAGTTGATTTATGCAATCATTTCCGTTTGTTGTGGTTTACCCCATGCCATAGACAGATTTTCCTTGTAACATAATTGGCGACCATACTGGGGATATAATCTTGTTTTCGGGGTTTGGAGTGTTTTTCTCCTTTGATTGCTCTCATTTATATTGAGTTTCATGTTGTCTGATTGCTTGACAAGCATTTTTCATTTTTAGTCTGAGTTTCTTAGCCTTATCCTTAACCTGGTAGTGTTTTAACACATATACACAGGTTTTTACCTGACAGTCGTGTACATATGTGTGTTGTCCTTCTACAAGAGGCATATATATGTGGTTTTCTCCTAAACAGTGGGATACATATTTCTTGTATGCTTGGTTGTTGAGTTTGATGTTTGTTGGGTAAGTTTTGATGGTTGTTGAGTCTTCCTAGGTCTTTGTTATGATTGTTAAGTACCTACAGAGTGATAGGAAACCTTTCTTTGGTTGAATTTTCGAATGGTGCCTTTCTCATCATCCTTTTCATTGATTCTCCTTGCATCTTGGGCTGGGTGTTTTCTTCTTGATATCCTACTTGGTTTGCATATGATTGCATTCAGTAGAATCTTTATATCAAGTTGATGTTCAATCCTTTCATTTTCATTCCTTTATATTGAAAATACAAAAATAGTAAATGTTTTTCATTGTTGGCATTTGAGATTTTCATTCCTTATCATTGATCGTAGCACATGTGCAGAAAGATTGCATTTTAGTTTGAATTGTAGAATTAAATTGAAAATTGCATATTGAAAAGCCTATCATTCATTGGGAATTGAAGTTAGGACTTTGCATTTTATTCATATTCATTTACTTTACTTGCTAAGTCATAACATCATCAGTTTCACCACCGCACCTTTTTTAGTAAGCAAGGCCACTAAAAGCAATGTTGATAATTTAAAATTGATTAGAAACGATTTTATTTTCTAGGGTGCACAAACCAACTTAGGATTTGAAGCCTTGGAATAGGATTTTGTGAGTAAAATTCTCCAAGGCTATTAAATCAACATATGTGTCTGACTAAGGGAGTGGTGAAATCCATTGTATAATTGGTGACGTTAGGAAGCTCCACTTACACCGGAGTTAAGCATGAGGTCGCGTCAGGTTGGTTGAGGGGATATCCCCCCAATACCTTCTTAGCATCATATATATTTCTGGGGATATATTTGTATATGGGGATATTGTTCTTACCTTTACCTCTTTGAGAGGCAGTGCTTTCGAGGTTTTGGGCTTTGTTACCCTACCCACACGGTAGACCTAAATTACGATTGTTCGCCTACACATCGGTTATATCATG
The DNA here is from genome assembly GCA_032191745.1 of Picea mariana. Taxonomy (NCBI): domain Eukaryota; kingdom Viridiplantae; phylum Streptophyta; class Pinopsida; order Pinales; family Pinaceae; genus Picea; species Picea mariana. The sequence goes on along the minus strand of JASDQU010105970.1, from coordinate 82,902 downwards.
GTTGCTTAGTTGCTTGACATAGGTATTGTTGATATTATGGTAGTTGCGGGAGGTATTAACCTCCACGTGTAACCCTGACAAAAATAGAATATTCCAGAAAGCAAGAAGAAACCCTAAAGCATTAGACATAGCACTAGAACACAAGTCGGCCAAAGGAAATATTTAATATTGAGTTTTTAGCCTCCAGAATGAGAAGTCAGCCCATAAATATAAGGAGAAGCAGTATAAATATAGGATGCCAGATCTCATTTGACTTACACAACTCGCAGCTGCATAGATGTAAGAGTGCACACTGTAGAAATTGAGTAAGTGTGCAAGTCTGGAGAGTAGCTGCAGTTGCAGCTACTGCAAATTGTATTTTCGGTTTAGGCTTGGAGTTTCTATTGGTTATGGTTTGGACTTTCTTCCTTGTTTGCTAGTTCTAGAGAGAGGTATGCTACATTGATTGGCTATTAATCCTAGGGTTTTCTTCCAAAATTATTCTCTGTCAAGTTTAAGGTGCTCGGGGGTGCCTTCAACCTATGGTTGGGTGAAAATATTTCTATATTTTCTATGGTTAAACAAGCACACCTATTATTTCTAATAGGTTATGGACCCACACTATCTTCAGACAGTCTAACCCCTGGAAGATATATTGGGAGGATTTGCTTAGTTATAGTTGCAGTTGCAGTCAAAGTTTTTGTTGCAGCAACGAAACCCTAACCCTCTTGTTTAAGAACCTTAAGTGAAGATATTGACCTAAGTTTTGGATAGCCTAGTGCATCTCCTGGTACTCTCAGCAAGCTAAGACGTCAAGTTTTATTTTTTGTTCAAAGTTAAAGGTTGACCAAGTCAAAGAAGTCATGACTTACTCTATGAAGTCAGAAAACAAGTTAGAAAGGGCTTCTAACTTTAGAACATGGAAGATAAGGATTGACCTCATCCTTGCCAAGAATAAAGTGTTGGATATCATGAAAGCAAAGATCGTGGAACCACATTTTGAATAAGGAAAAGAGAAGGAACCTCAGAACGTTTCAATTATGGAGAAGTTCAAAGACAATGACATCAATTCCATGAGTATCATAGTGGAATCTATAAAATACCACTTGATACCCTACATATATCATCTTGACTCATCTAAGAAGATGTATGATGCCCTAACTAACCTCTTCTCATTCAGAAACATTGGACAAGTAATGA
>JASDQU010105970.1:71362-81673 GCA_032191745.1 Picea mariana | reverse complement strand
AAAGACAATGACATCAATTCCATGAGTATCATAGTGGAATCTATAAAATACCACTTGATACCCTACATATATCATCTTGACTCATCTAAGAAGATGTATGATGCCCTAACTAACCTCTTCTCATTCAGAAACATTGGACAAGTAATGATTCTGAAGAATGATCTATGTGACATGAAAATGAATGATGATGATAGCATAACATCATACCTTGTGAGAATATCTCAGTTAAGAGATCAACTACAAGCTATTGAAGAAATCATTTCAGAGAATGAACTACTAAGTATAGTATTCAATGGTATTCCCAAGACATGGGATGCATTTACCGCAAGCATGAACACAAGAAAGGAGTATCCCACATTTGAAGAACTTTGGACTTGTTGTGCACAATAAGAATCAAGGATTAATGGAAAAGAGAAATCCCAAAATAAATACGATGATCAAGATTTCACAACAAAGTTCAAGAATTTCAGGAATAAGAAGAAGGTTGGCTCAAGAAAGAAACCAAATCAATAAAAGGATATGTCAAAGATACAATGCTTCAACTGTCGAAAATATGGTCACTATAGGAACCCCTATCTTGAGTTAAAGAAAAGAAAGGAAACAAATGAAGCAACAATTACCGAAGAAAGGGAACCCTCAAAGAAAGTCAAGCAGGATAAAACAAACTTCTTCTTCTAAAGTCAATGTAACAATATTCTTCAAATATCTTGTATATACCATGTTTACGTAGTTCTTGTACATATCACATATATTTGTTTCTTAGAATAAAATATGTTCAAGGGAAACAATACCTATGGAAGAATAAAAGGATAAGGATTGTTATTATGATGACTACAAGTCAAGCAATACACATGAAAATATGAAGTATGTTGACAATATTTGGTAAGAACTCTCGTGGAAGATATTATATAAGTAACAATTTCCAGATAAGCCGAAATCAGAATCAAACCTAAAGAGACACATAATAATTCAAAACAAAAAGAAGTCAACAAACCAAGAGGAAATTAGAAAAATACTTGTGACACCTTGTAGAAGGCAATAAGAATGCAGACAGAAGCCTGGACTATCGAGATGATTACAAAATTCCAAAAGAAGAGCATGCATTCATGCATGAAGCAAGGATTAAGAGGGATATAATCCTAAATAATAAGATCCATTGACGATTATGAAGTATCTATCCATGTTCCCATTGAAAATAGCAGCCATGAAAAGCAACACATGTTCATTTTGACTCTAGAAAAACTCTTCTTCGAAAAGAAGCCTTAAAGTATCATGGTTGTCCATGTACATCCATGATCCTATGATGAAAGGAAGAAGTTGGAATCGTCAAGGCATGAAATGTATGGAAGACCCATGGACCCAAGAGATAAAGAGAGACATGAGGAAGACCATGAAGATTCCAAGAAAGAAAGAAAATCCAAAACAACCTGTTATTATACTGAGAATCACAAGACTACCATCTTGGTTTGAACTCACTAAGAATAAATCGAGCAGAAGAAATGAAAGTTATGATAAAGAAAAATGTGAAAAATACTTATGAATGTAAGCATTGCAATATTCAGAGATGCTTCCAGAAGGAGGGAGAATACTATGACAACAACTTGTTCCAGATATACCTCTTGTAGTATCCATGGATTGGAATTTACATGTAAAAGATTGTTCTTCCCAATAAAGAAAGTGAGAAAGAAACGTATACCAGAAAGAGACCCATGTATGCAGATATAAGAATACCTTGTATGGATTCAAACAAATTGATGTAGAGTATCTCATATACATAAAAAGTGTGGTGATTTTTTTTTATGATAGAGATAGTATATCAAAATAATTACTAAGAAGTCTAGGATGATTGATTGCTAATCCATGGAAAATTCTCATGATGACAGAAGAAGTGCTACTTGGATATGTTTCAGGAAACAAAAGTGTTGAATTCAACCATGATATATTGTAATGATCAGAGCTATATGAAGCCTTCAGAGAAAACCAGTGCTCCATGATAGACCAAAGTACATTGATATCAAGCATTACATTCTATGTGATGAAGTCTAGAAAAGAGAAGTGGTTATCCAATATATCTCCACAGATGAGAAGATAGCAGATATTTTGGTAACGCCTCTGTACAAGATGAAAAAGTTGTGTAATTAAGAAACAAGATGGGGCTCGTGGTGATGACTTCCTTATTGAAAAAGGAAGAGATTACTCCCAGGTTGGGAGGGAGCACTGATGTGTTATTGATTTATGGATAGACATTTTTCAGTTCAAAAAATGGTCCAGGATGAGCAGTTTCTTTCCATTTTGGAAAGTGGTTTGAAATTTTTGACGGATAGGAATTTTCCACTTAGGAAAATGGTCCAGATTGGAAAGTCATTTTTATAATGAAAATGGTTCGATAGATTGTTGATGTACCATAGACAGTGATTCCCCTTGTGTCTAGTGTGGGGGAATGGTCTAGGAAAATCATTATTCTTGGCAGTCACTCTGAGTAGTCATCAAGTAGAATGGTCTTCCTCGTCGGGCATTCATTATTTCGAAGTTCACAATTGTGAGAAGTTTCGAGAAGTTTCGAAGAATGGTCCATTTTGGAGGTTGGTGCAGGGTAACCATTCCCTAGGGCAGACTCATTCCATCCATGTTGCACTATGATTAGTGCCGGAGGAATGGCCCAATTAGGTGAATGGTCCAGGTTCATAAATCAGGGATAGGAATTCCCTAGGGCAGACTCATTCTCTCCAGGTTTCACTATGACTAGTGTCGGAGGAATGGCCCAGTTAGGTGAATGGTCCATGCTCAGGAATTAGGGACAATTATTCTTCTATTCTTGAGAAGAATAGTCGAGATATCCCATGGCTGATGTTTTACATTCTGAGGGAAGATCTTCTTCCATATCTTAGAGATGTGAGTGGAAGAATGGCCCATATGACTCAGTTTATATCATGATATTGTTTTTATGAAGGTTGATATCAAATGATATGATTTCTATGGAGATTGTATGTCTCTGTAAAATATATGTATGCTACTATGGTGGATGTGTTCCATTGGTTATGAATATGTGTCACTGATTAAGTAGTCGTGTGATACTTGGTGTGGTTGTGTACCACTGGATAATAGTTGTGTACTACTATGGATAGACAAAAATGTGTTCTATTGAATGACATTGTTCTGATTGCCATGTAGACTATCAGTAGTATTGAAAATGATTATCAACTAGATGGGTATTTAGTGTGCTATTGAACAATCTCCAGAAGGAAAATGGTTCAGGATATTTATTCTTCTAGGACGTATGTCTGGATTAGAAGAATAGTCCTTGTAGCCCATGGAGTGGTTTCCAACATCTGTTGGAATAGTTATTATTCTAGGACATATGTGTGGATTAGAAGAATGGTTCTTGTATCACTTTGTGGAGTGAGCGACTTATTCAGCATCATGCATGATTTCTCAGATGGAGTATGGCTTCAAGAGATAATGCAATTGATGCTATCAGATGGTACTGATAATGATGATGATGCTCATGATCTAATCATGAGATAGCCTGTATGGATATTATGATGCTACTAATTGAATGGTATGTTTGTGCTCAATAATATTTTTTTCAATACCTCCCTATCTAGGAGGGAGTGTTGATATTATGGTAGTTGCAGGAGGTATTAACCTTCACGTGTAACCTTTGCAAGAATAGAATATTCCGGGAAGCAAGAAGAAACCCTAAAGCATTGGACATAACCCTAGAAGACAAGTTGGCTAATGAAAATATTTAATATTGATTTTTTATCCTCTAGAATGAGAAGTTGACCTAGAAAATTAAGGAGGAGCAGTATAAATACAGGAAATCGGAGCTCATTTGACACACACAGCTTGCAATTGTAGAAATGTAAGAGCGTGCACTGCAGAAATTGAGTAGGTGTGCAATTCTGGAGAGTAGCTACAACTGCAGCTACTACAACTTGTATTCTCAGTTTAGGCTTGGAATTTCTATTGGTTATGGTTTGGACTTTGTGCCTTGTGTGCTAGCTCTAGAGAGAGGTACGTTACATTGATTGGATATTATGCTTAGGGTTTGCTTCCATAATTATTCTCTGACAAGGTTAAGGTGCTCGGGGGTGGCTTTGGCCTATGGTTGGGTGACAATATTGCTATATTCCCTATGGTTAAAAGAGAGCACCTATTATTTCTAACAGGTACCACATAGGTTACTTGCAGGGGTTATTTTGTAGGTACCCTAGGTTAGATAAGGGTTAGAAAACACACAACATTTATGGAGGATTACCTCTCCAGGGGGATCTGACCGAATGGTTGTTAATCCCATGAGGGCCCTCATAACTGATTTTGATACCTCCTATATTTTGCAGGGAGTCTCAGAACCCTCTTGGGCAAGGCATACCTACTTTAGGGAGGGAGGCCCCTTTCAACCACTTTATCTTGTTTGCGTGCATATTGGACTTTTTTTATTTTGGGTTTTCTCTTTGATTACTAGTTTGCCTTAGGATTTGTTTCTATATCTCAAGTCTTGGGTCATCGTGGAGACAGACTAGCTTCCCTATAGGTCTTGCCACTTGTTACAATTACCACCGCATCTTGAGTCTTTTCCTTCTAAAAGGCGTAAAGTTATCAAACTTGGTAGACAAACCTCCACTTACCAGAGTTGTGATCATACAAGGATGAGTACTAAATTGAGTCAAAAATAATTTGGGAGCCCTTCGACTCCCATACCCACTATAGTTAACGGTACTCCTTCAACACCTTCAACCACAATGGTTGTAGTGCTGGAGGTTCCTATCATCACTCATGTCCGTCCTATAGTGAATGCTCAACCTATATCCATGAACCCTTTTGGGTCCCTTTATCACTCGCCGGGATACAATATTCAGTCCATCCCTACAACCTCTAGCCCTTTTTCTTATGGTATGTCTAATTTCACATCACAATTTTCATCCTCCATCCTAGCATCCACTCTAAATACTAATATTGGGCTTGGGGGCATGGCTCCTCCACATAATCCATTTTCATTTGATGGTGCTCATATCCCACAAATGACTCCTACAGTTGGAGGCCTTCCTCCTTTTCACCTTGGGTCTAATTCTGGTCTCAATGCTCCTGGATGGAGTGGTCAACCTAGCGGAAAAGATGTTGCTTATGGTCAATTATTTACACCTACCTCCTTTGTACTGATTTTTACCAACACATTTGGAATGATGAATCCACCTTTATCCTTTGGATTCATACCTAGAGGAATTTAGTTTCATACCTTGGGAAACCACCAACCTGGAGCCACTCTGACTGGGGGAAATTTTTACAACCCTCATCATAAAATTCCTACTAGAATGGTGCCCAACCAATCCCTCATCAGTTAGTTCAAAGGAGGGTCTTACAATCTCGGACAAGGCCATGGTGCATACCAGAACCCTGGATGGGTTGTGATTCCTAGACAATAATATTTCCAGGGAGCCAGGGGTCAGATGTTGCAACCCCATATCCCTTTTCTAGCCACGCTCAATCTTCCATACTTGTCTACATTAATGAATGACCTTGTGCGTCATGATCTGACATGGACCCCTGTCCCCACCAAGATTCCTTCAAATATTCCAAAATTCAAAGGCAATACTGGTGAGGATCCTGGTGATCACGTCACTACTTTTCACCTTTGGTGCTCTTCGAACTCCCTTAACGATGATTCTATTCATTTAATATTGTTTCAATGCAGCCTCACAGGGTTTGTTTTGAAACTGTATATAGAGCTACCAGGGGGGACCTACATAACTTTTAATCATATGGTTTTAGTCTTCCTCAACTACTTCCAATTGTCGGTTCATTACAATGCTGACATAGAAATTCTGTCGACCTTCCGTCAATACAAAGCCACCCATTTCTCGAATCAAATCCAAGAGTGGCATAGACGAAAGAGGTTGATCAAGGCCTACATACCCCCAGAATTCCTGCTAGAGTGGTTCCTTAAGTCTCTACAACCTTATATTTAGAAGGATGTTACTACATTTGGGGTTACATATGAGGAAGAAGTGATTTTTAAAGCCCAACAGTTATATATTATATATGCTCAGTTTGGGATGTTATACAATATTCTTCTAGATGCACTGATGTCAAACTATGACCCTAGACAAAATCCCGGGCCTCATGTCAATGGCATTGTAGGCTCTGCCAATGTGAAATATGCAGACTTGGTGACAAACCAGTTGAAAGAATTGTCTCTAAACCAGTATGTAGGAGGGTCAGCTTTGTCTATGTCCTCCACTCCCACTCAATCAACGGATGTACATTCTATGCAGTCGTCGACCAACCCGAATGGTAACTAGAAACTAGGAGGGAATAAAAAGAAAGGAAGTTCTAACAATCATAAGGGTGGGAAGAATAATAATAAACCCAAGGACAATGGTAATAATGAGAATTCGAATAATAATGTTGGTGAGGGCAAGAAATAAAGGTGGAAGGTGAATTTTCCTTGCAAGCTTTGTACAGACGAACACCTTACCCACTTATGCCCCAAAATTGTGGAATATGTGAGGATTTTATCTCTACCACTCGATGTGCTGACTAATCCTTTTCCACATAATCATCACATGGCCTCGAGCTCCTCGAATGTTGGAAATGCAATGAGTGGGAGTCAAAACCCACCGATGCAAGATGATGACCTTCTATGCATCAATATGGTTAAATCTGAGGTTAATGTAGCCACTCGGTCTCGTGATTACAGTTCTTCATAGAATGTACCTGGTCTAGTGTCTCCCCCTCCTCCAGAGACTCCTTTATAGATAGAATAAATAGACCCCCCGCCTCATACTTCGAAAGGAGTACTCAAGCACTCTACCCAAAATCCCAATTCTAGAGCCACCCAAACTTACTCTATTGTTGAGGATATGGGTCAAACCCCTTGTGCAATGTCGGCTCTGAAGGTACTCCAGACGTGTCCTTCATAGAGGATTGCCTTATTATTTGAATTAGGAGCTCTAGATTCTTGTGGCTCTAAATTTATCAAGTTTGACATCATGGATGTGAAGCCTCACTTGCCTTACCATGTGGCATTCCAAATCCACATGGGTTACTCAAAGTATACCATCAAACATATTGTTGTTGATGAAGATGCTGCAACATGCGTGATGTCCCTGGTCTGTTGGAAACCCCTTGACTCTCCGACCCTTTCTCAATCTCCGACCATGTTGACTGCTTTTGACGATCGTTCCTTCCACCCTCACGGTATTATTCTTGCCTTCTCGGTCCATTTAGGTGGGAAGACGACAGAAGTGGATTTTGAGGTGTTTGATGTGCCCCTCGAATATAAATTGTTACTAGGACGCAATTGGACTTATGTTATGACTATAATCATATCGTCCATCTTCCATACTCTTTGCTTTCCTCACTACGGTAGAATAGTGACAATCAACGAATTTTCCTTTGTGTATGCTATCCCCAATGCATCGGTTGGACCGTCGATCCCCGTGATCGACAATTCTCAGCCAACAACTGAGAATATCGGTGTCAGAATGTATTCATCCCATATGGGTACCTTCGAATTCATGGCACCGGTTCATCATATATATGCCATGTACATTAGGTCTTCCTCATCAATGAGGTCCATTCCTTTCCGCACTTCGTATTTTAACGATCCTTGGACCCTACCTTCCTTGACTGCATCTTGTGAAGTTCAATCACATAGTGGAATGGCCATGCCAGTATCGACAACAGAGATAGGGTGTCAGGCTATTCTTGACTCTTCTATCGATCCAGATCCTATTACCTCACAGACGGACGAGGAGGATCCTATTCTCGAGCCCGTGTGGGCCACTTAATCATCTTTTTCATGTGATTGCCTCGATGATACTTTACCTTTGGATGAAGCTATCATAGAGGCCATGAATTTTTCCGATAGGCCATGGGATGATATGCACCATCGCTCTTATTTTCTCCCAGAACTTTCTATAATCAAACAAGATGATTTTAGATCTACCTTGAGAGAGATAGTCGGTCACATCGTAGTTCCACTTGATACACACGAAATTTATGCCAAGGGAAACATGGCGAGTATCTCTCCCACAATCACAATCGATGTCTCTCGTATTCCTGGAAAGGTTTAAAATGTATACATCGGTGCAGATTGTTCTCCAGAAGAAAATATGATCTACACCGAGCTCTTCAAATAATTTTGCAATGCATTCACTTGGTCATATGAAGAGATGCTAGGAATTGACCCTTGAATTGTTGAACATGAGATTAAAACCAACCCGGATGCTAAGCATGTTTGACAATGACTTAGAGATATCAATCCTAGGAAGGCTCCTAAAACTAAGGAAGAGGTAGAAAAACTGCTTAACGTTGGTTTTATCTACCCGATTCCCTTGATTGAATGGGTATCCAATCCCATTGTTGTGAATAAAAAGAAAGGAACCATCCGTGTATGCATGGATTTTCATGTCCTGAATAAGGCATGTCCCAAAGACAACTTCCTGACGCCCTTCATTGATCATATTCTCGATGAATGCGTGGGAAGCGAATTTTTTTCTCTTATGGACGAATATTTAGGGTATAACCAAATTCAGATTAAGCCCGAGGACCAACATAAGACGACATTTATTTGTCCTTGGGGTACATTCGCATACCATAAGATTCCTTTCGGCCTTAAGAATGCTAGAGAAACCTTCCAACAAGCTATGACCTTCACATTTCACAATCTCAAGCATATAGTCGAAGCCTATATCGATGATCTCACTGCTCACTCCCGCAAGAGAGTGGATCACCCTAAACACCTTCGGCTAGTTTTTGAAATATGTCGCCATTATCACGTCCATTTGAACCCTCATAAATGCATCGTTTGTGTTAGGTCAAGTCAAATTCTAGGATTTTTAGTCTCTGAGATTGGGATCATGGTAGATCCATTAAAGGTTGAGGCAATACTTTGATTGCCTCCCCTGTGCACTATTCGTCAACTTCAAGGTTTATAGAGGAAAGATAACTTTTTACGATGGTTTATAATGAACTATGACAATATTACTAAGGGTTTCATGCATCTCTTAAAGGTCACTCCTTTTATCTGGGATAAGTGAGCCCAGGAATCCTTTGATGCTTTGAAGAAATCCTTGGTATCGACGCCTCTGCTGAAGTCTCTGGACTATGGTAGAGATTACTTGTTTTATGTCACCACATCCGAAGAGATTATTGGTATGGTGTTTGTTCAGGAGGATGGCGAGCTCCGTGAGCACGTCATTTACTATCTTAGTAGAAACTTATTCGGACCTGAACTCAATTATTCTCATGTTCAAAAGCTAGATTTGGCTGTCGTTCATGCAGTTCAACGATTATGACACTATATATTTCTTTGCAAAACTACTATTGCTCTGAGCTCGAGGGTGATTAGTTTCCAATAATTGATTGATTTTGTCACTCCTTCAAAGGGTCATCTATAGATCATTTTACTTGAGCAATTTGAAATTAAAGGTATAGTTGAAGTCTTATAGGCTTGAATCCAAAGCGAATAAAAACCTCTTTAGTTTCCTTATTTGTGATATGTCATGCTTGCATTTAATATTATATGTGAGATAATTGATGGAAAAGAAACATAAGAACATAACACACATAACATATATGATATGTCCCTTGATAACGTAGTTCACCTAATGTCGGATACGTCTCCAGGTCATGCTCCAAAGCTTGGCAGCATTATTCTCCTTGGTGTAATGATGTCTCTCCATTACAACTTGTAAGGCCAAAGTCCCTTTTCGGTGACGGCAACAAGAGATCCAAATGTGATCAGGAATGTTTACAAGCTTCACAAGTTCTCATTCTCATGAGGAATCCATAATGCTAACATGTACATCATCCCCACATAATCAATACATAAAAAGAGGAAGAATAAAATATGACCCCCATCATCATGGAGCCATAGAGTGCCTTAGATCTACTGCTCAAATCCAAGCATATATGAAGCCCATCCAAAGATACTGAAACTACGAGATTTATAGCTACTTCGTTGGCCACTTATCATGCAAGTGCCACAATTTCTCTATCACATGTAACTGATTGGTTTTATGTGGAAGAAGAGAATAAAAGAAGAGATAGAAGGAATAAGTTGATCTTGTTGCCTTGCTACATCCCCTCCATGCTCTTTCAGACCTGTAACAAGCATGTTATGCTTCAATAATTAATGATGAAACAACATAATGAAAATCATGCTTACATTGGCTTCTCCAAAACTTAGCTTGCTGATCTAAAGATCTGTTGCAAAAACAAACCTCGCCATTGAATTTTCATCGCTGAATTACCTAAAAGCAACTGTCAAATCATATCCATCTGACACATGCACCTTCAGGCCTC
>JASDQU010105970.1:55803-71224 GCA_032191745.1 Picea mariana | reverse complement strand
CTACATTGGAAAACATGCCTGGTAAAAACCTGGGCAGACTAGCGTGCTCCTTCTCCTCGTGCATTGAAAAAATGTGTTTTTAAATAAAAAAATTGGGTGGATTAAGCAACAAAGGTCGTTGGCCTAGTGGTTACCAGAGGCTATGTTAAGGAGTAAGTTGTTGGGGGAGGTCCCAGGGTCAAAACTGAGGGCCTCCCTTTTGGCACATTTTTACAATTGTCTCCTCATTTAAAAACTCCGCCAGATTTATCAGACTGCTGCCAGATATGGTGGACTTGCTGCCAAGATTGGCAGACTGGTTGGAACCACCATCAATTTTAGCGGAGAAGTTGGTTTCCAGCTAGATATGGTGGAGCCTTCCATATTTGGCGAGCCGACGACCAACTTTTAATTTTGAATTTTTCAACCACTGGCCCTCATCAGGAATTTCGAAGGTGCAAATTGGTTCCCTCTAATTGGGCCACGTGGCGCCCAGCTATTGGACCATTTTTGTTCAGTCACCTACCACGTAGGCATGACATCATTTCACCTATCCTAGTCATAAAACACCACATGGCACTTCTGGAGGAAGCCATGTATCTATACGAATGCCACATCATTTGTATGGCCTGCCACCTCAAATGTCATGTCATCCTACCATGTCACTATACGGACGACCATGTCAACCTGCCACATCATTGTATGGACTGCCATGTCAACCTGCCACGCCACTGTATGGAATGCCACATGGCATGATCTGATTGGTCCACAGATTGACCCGAAACACAAAAATTGGGTGACATAGGGCAGGCTTTGGTGTTGTCACGTCATCATGTTGACGTCAACATGACATGTGTCACCTTCATTATCCTACCACATGTGTTGTATGGATGATGATGTTATCCGTATGGATGACGACATCAGCAGTACGGATGATGACTCATTCCTTGCTGACTAGGCTAGGTTGACCAAACTTTGACTGTAAATATCTTTCAATCCATAACTCCTGTTGATGAGCCATTTGTGTCGTTAGAAAGCTTGTGATGTGCTCTTCGCGATCATGCCCTTTTCACTAGGTTTTGAAAAATTTGAATTTTTTTTCTCTTTCTCTGTCTGCTGGAGCCATTCTGAGCATTCTGAGACACTTATGAAACATTTATGATGTTCCCTAGATCCATTCGGATCATGCCTCCCAACTGAAAGGACTTTTGGTCCCAAAAATTATTTACATTATAAGTTTCATGTCCATTGGACTTACAATAAGAAACCCATACCCAAACTACCTCACAAGTCCTAACAATATCAACATGTGCAATAAAAAGAGTGATATTAACAATTATCACTTTTTCATAATACCCTTCTATGGGGTCTGAATCGCAATATGTGATTTACAAAGATGGCCACTCTCGACTAACTCAAGGATTTCCCCCATTCATTCAGGCATTATGTCGAACATATCCTCTTTACCAAGTTGTCCTTCCCCTAGTAGCTGGTCTTCTCCTGGTGGCGGATTTCCCTGTAGCATTGCCTGACTGGTTGTCTCCCTCAGAGGTGTCTGCCTAGTCTTCTTGTTCCTCTTTGGGCGTAGATCTAGATGTAAGGCCCAAAAAGTGGCCTCATGATGACCATCTCTGCTACAATGGTTGCAGTAGCCTTTCTCCTTCAGCGGTGCATTTCCCCTACTCTTTTCCATGTGTGGAAAGCAATCTTCTATCCTTGTCATTGTCCTAGTTTCCATAACCTTCCTGCACAAGGATTTTCTCTTCCAACACTGGGATACTGCGTGTTTATTCAATCCATAAAAGTTGCATGGTATTTGATGCCACAAGCTCTGTTTTATATGATTAACATACTTATAATCAAATGGAATTTTAGAGTTTCTAGATTTCTTAAACTTTGGTGAGTTTCCTCTCGAGTCAGACTAGCAAGAAGAGTTGGTCTCAAATTTGCAATTGTGATGCTCATCTCTCCTTGGAGATGTCTCAAATCATCGATCATGAGAATTTGTGCTCTCGGCGTGCACTGAATCAGTTTCATCTCCTAATGAATTGTTGACTTTTATAATCTCAGTGATTGTCCTGGGGTCTTCTTCCCGAATGGTTTTGGAGCTTTCTCCAAGATCCTTTGGGACATATCCTATCTCGGCATATCAAGGCCAAACCACTGCCTCGATGGGATCCAAAATACCTTGGCCATTCGTTCCAAGGCCTCCCCCTTCGTATCCCATTTTTCTCATCAACTTTAAGCCGATGAAAGAAGCATGTTGTTCAAGGATTTCAAAAGAGTCATTAACATTACTCAAGAAAGGAACTACACAAGGTTTATTTACCTCCATCTCGAACTGGGATTCTTTGTCTGCTTCTTGAAATGTGTTCAGTTGTTCCTGGTGAGAAGGATCAATGGAAGATGCTTCTAGGAATCCACCTTGGTTTTTGAATCCTTGTAGGTCATATTCCTTTTCTTGACAAAGTGTGCACGCATTTTCACTATCATCCTCACACTCATAACCAGTGAAGTTGCCATGGTCACAAGATGGTGTTATCACCATCCCATTCGTAGAACCTTCCCCTGTCTACATATTCATGGCTTGCAAATGCTCTTGCAACCTTTGGTTCTGTTCTTCTGCAACATCCAACAATGTCTTCAATCCAACATTATCTGCTTGAAGCATTTGGTTGAGCTCTTGAAGCTCATCAAACCATAATTGTTTTGGATATCTTTCCATCCTTATATTCAATACCTGCAATCGATATCAATCCTGATCTGATACCATATGATCTGAGCTCGGGGGTGATTACTTTCCAATAATTGATTGATTATGTCACTCCTTCAAAGGGTCAGCTATAGATCATTTTACTTGAGCGATTTTCAATTAAAGGTATAATTGAAGTTTTATATGCTTGAATCCAAAGTGAATAAAAACCTTTTTAGTTTCCTTATGTGTGATATGTCATAAATGCATTTAATATTCTATGTGCAGAAATTCATGGAAAAGAAACATAAGAACATAATAGACATAATGGATATGACACTTCCCTTGATAACRKAGTTCACCTGATGTGGGATACGTCTCCAGGTCATGCTCCAAATACTAACCGCTTTATTCTCCTAGTTGTAATGATGTCTCTCATTTACAATTTGTAAGGCCAAAGTCCTTTTTCGGTGACGGAAACACGAGATCGGAATGTGATCAGGAATTTTTACAAGCTTCACAAGTTCTCATGCTCATGAGGCATCCATGATGTTGACATGGACATCATCCCCACATACTCAATACATAAAAAGAGGAAGAATAAGATATGACCCCCATCATCATGGAGCCATAGAGTGCCTTAGATCTTCTGCTAAGATCCAATCATATATGCATCCCATCCAAAGATCCCCAAACTACAATATTTAGAACTGCTTCGTTGGACACTTATCATGCAAGTGCCACAATTTCTCTGTCTCACGTAACTAATTGGTTTTATGTGGAAGAAGAGAAGAAAATAAGAGATAGAAGGAATAAGCTGATCTTGTTTCCTTGCTACAACACCTCCATGCTCTTTCATACCTATAATAAGCATGTTATGTTGCAATAATTAATGATGAAACAACATGATGAAAAGCATGCTTACATTGGCTTCTCCAAAACTTAGCTTGCTGATCTGAAGATCTTCTGCAAAAACAGACCTCACCATTGGATTCACGTCACCGAATTACCTAAAAACAATTGTCAAATCATCTCCATCGGACATAGGCACCTTCAAGCCTCCTCTAGACCTCTGTCTTGATTTACGTGCAACCCCTACATTTAGTACTTTGTACTCTACATTGGAAAATGTGCCTGGTACAGAGCTTGGCAGACTGGCGTGCTCCTTCTCTTCATGCATTGGAAAAATGTGTTTTTAAATAACAACTTGGGCAGATTAAGAAACAAATGTCGTTGGCCTAGTGGTTATCAGAGGCTATGTTAAGGCGTAAGTTGTTGCGTGAGGTCCCAGGGTCAAACCCTCAGGTCTCCCTTTGGGTGCATTGTTGCAACTGCCCCCCCATTTAAAAAATCCGCCAAATTTATTGGATTGCTGCCAGATATGGTGGACTTGTCGCCAAGTTTGGCGGACTGGTTTGAACCACCATTAATTTTAGCAGAGAGGTTGGCTATCGACCAGATATGGCGGAGCCTGCCAGATTTGGCGAACTGGTGACCAACTTTTAATTTTGAATTTTTCAATCACTGGCCCTCATTGGAAATTTCAGGGGTGCCACATGGCACCCTCTAATTGGGCCACATGGTGACCAGCTATTGGCCCATTGTTGTCCAGTTGCCTACCACACAGGCATGACGTCATTGCACCTAGCCTAGTCCTACACCACCACGTAGTTCTTCTAGAGGAAGCCACGTGTCTGTACAGATGCCACATCATCTGTACAGATTGCCACCTCGAAAACCACATCAGTCGACCATGTCACTATACAGATGACCACATCACTGTATGGGCTTCCACATCAACCTACCATGTCACTATATGGACTGCCACGTCAACCTACCACACCACTGTACGAATTTCCATGTGGCATGATCTGATTGGTCCACAGATCAGCCCGTAAACTCCAAAACTAGGTGACATGTGGTAGCCTCTGGTGCTACCATGTCATCATGTTGATGTCATGCTGACGTTAGCATGACATGTATCACCTTCCTGCTCTTGCCACTTGTTTTGTACGGATGTTGACGTCATTCGTATGGATGATGACGTTAGCAGTACATATGCTGACTCATCCCTTGTTGACTGAGCTAAGTTGACCAAACTTTGACCACGAATATATTTCAATTAGTAACTCCATTTAACGATATGTTTGCATCGTTAGAAATATTGTGACACGCTCTTCACGACCATGCCATTTTCACTAGGTTTAAGGAACTTTGAATTTTTTCCCTTTCCCTATCTGCTAGAGCCATTATGAGCATTCTGAGACACTTCTGAAACGTTCGTGATGTTCCCTAGATCCATCCAGATCACCTTTTGTTTTCGATGTCAATCCATTTCAATACGTCCTTACTAGGCATATCATAGGGGGAAAATACAATAAATGGATTGTCATTTTACAAGAATTTGATCTTGACTTTGCTTCTGCAAAATCCAAGAAATCACTAGTTTTTGCAGATTTAATATCCAAATTCCCTCGGTTATATGAGGATGTTATTCATGTTGATTCATTTTCGGATGAACACACTTTCCTTGTCTCGTCGTTAGAACCCTAGTATGGAGATATTGTTGTCTGTCTTCAAACTTTGAAGTTCCCTCTACATCTCTCTAGAGATGACCGACGACGTATACGATACCAAGCCAAGAACTACCTTATCATCAATGATAATTTGTATCGTCGAGGAGTATACAGTATCTTGCGTCATTGCTTGACTCATGAAGAAGCTGAATCTGGTTTGAACGAATTTCACAGTGGGGCTTGTGGTGGTCACCTATCCGGGCTTGTGACAACCCAGAAAATTTTGTGAGCCGATTATTTTTGGCCGTCTATTTTTAAAGATTGTGTTGAAGTGGTTAAGAAGTGTCACCCCTGCCAGGTGCTCACTCAAAAAATGTGCTCACATCTATCCCTTCTCGATCCAATAATTACCATCAGTACATTCACCAAGTGGGGGGTGGATTTTGTGGATTGCAACCCAACTTCATCTTGGGGGAATCAACACATTATTGTGGCCGTAGATTACTTTACTAAGTGGTTTGAGGCCATGCCTACAATTAAATCCAATGGTAAGACTGTTGCTTTCTTCATGTTTAATCAAATTATAGCCAGGTTCGGAATCCCGAGTGGGATTGTCACTGATCATGGAAGTTACTTTCAGAATGAAATGATGAAAGAATTAGCATAAAAAATGGGGTTTATACATGGTCATTCTTCCCCTTACTACCCCCATGGAAATGGACAAGTAGAGGCCGTAAACAAGTCTCTCAAGACCATGTTGTAAACAACTGTCAGCTAGATCAAATCTGACTGGCATATCATGCTTTATCCAACACTTTGGGCATATCGAACCTCGGTTAATACTTCCACCAGTTTTTCTCCTTTCCAGTTAGTGCACTGTGTGGAGTCGATCCTACCTGTTGAATGTGAAATCCCTTATCTTATATTGGCAGTTGCGCTCCTACCTGACACTTTCAATCTCGAACAATGCCTTGTACACCTAGAGAGTCTAGATGAGCAACATCAAGACACCTCCACAACTATCGAAGCAAATAAAATAGGTGTCAAGGTACAATATGATAAGTTTGTCTATCCTCGGTAGTATGTTGAGGGTGACTTGTTCCTTCTATATGACCAAGCCAAAGAACCACTGGGGGCAGGAAATTTCAAACCCATATGGCATGGTCCCTATATCCTGCAACGTGTCTTAGAAAAAGGATTCTATGAATTAGAATATTATGAAGGGAGCATGATGGCTGAGACCATGAATGGGCTCTATTTCAAAAGATATTACGCTTGATCCCCAAGATTGGGCGTAACTCTTTGTATACTAATGTAATTTACTGTATATATATTTTCCCTCTTTTTTATATTCAACTTGCTTATCAAGTTTTCCCTTGGTTGGCAGACAATGAAGTCTTTGGTCTACTTAGGATTCGAAGACGGGGCCAGTCGTCATATAGGGAACTTTGCTTCCACTGCTTGGTTTGTTTACTCACCTGAGGGTCTACTGGTGTCTTCAGGCGGAATTTTCCTAGGGCCATCCATGAATAATG
Source organism: Picea mariana (assembly GCA_032191745.1). Taxonomy (NCBI): domain Eukaryota; kingdom Viridiplantae; phylum Streptophyta; class Pinopsida; order Pinales; family Pinaceae; genus Picea; species Picea mariana. The sequence goes on along the minus strand of JASDQU010105970.1, from coordinate 64,502 downwards.
TGGCCGAATATAGCGTCGTTATAGAACTTTTGCATGATGCCATTTCACATGGTATTCACTCTTTGGAAGTTCGCCTGGAATCCCAGTTAGTAGTATGTTAGTTGAACGACAATTACCGTGTGTGTGACCCTACTGTACTCTGACAATTATTACGGGTATGAATTTTGGAACAACGTTTTCATTTTATTACTAATCATCACATACCTAGAAGTTCTAATTATATATCCGATGCATATGCTAAAAAATTTTTAGATTGACATTTGTCACATAACTAAAGAAAATAAAACACTTTCATCAATGTACACATTGTAATATAAGTAAAGTTGAAGATCAATGTTTTTATATATTTCATCTCTCCAAAAAATATGATGTTATAGTACAAAATTGGGGCTGACACCCTCTAAATACATATGCATCCGATCATAGAATAGTCATAACATCTACGCCTGTGGCAACGGATGTGTGTCATGATAGCATACTATTGTGTTTGTGAAACATAGAAAGAGTCGTACCCAAGCACGAGGCACACCTACCACCTGTTGTTGCATTTCCTTCGACGGATCCTCTACCTTAACCATGTGAATCCTCTACGTCAAACGAGATAGGTTTCCCTGCACATTATGAAGCCCTCTATCAACATCCCCGACTGCTGGATCATCCTCTTGGTGCCTCTGTCGGTGTCGTGGAAGTCCGTCTGGCTGTCATGGACCCATGTATGCGTCACATACATGTTTAGTTAGTACTCGACATCATCCAAAAATATTTTTGTTTTATTATACAAAATTACAAAAAAATGAAATATTCAAAAAACTTTGGCATACCTATGTCTCTGTAGGCGGAACCTAGTGGTAACGACATGTCTGGATCTCCTCTAAAGTCAATTCATTCTTAAGTGTATCCCTCTAGAGTCATCACCTGCTGACTCCACCAAAACAAAAACTCATCGTTGTAGGGTGTTGTCACCCTACCACCTCCCTATCGCCTCATCACCTTGGTCCACTGTGCCATGGCTGGATCGTGAGGTCCATGCGGAACAATATCAACTCTAGGGCCCAAGCCTGGAACTCACTTGAAGAAAAAACTACACAGGATATATGCGAACCCGGAGTTCCTCTTTCTACCCAGTTTGTAGTCTGTCAATTGGCTCTTCATGTTGGCCAATAGTGAAGTGCACCAGTCATAAACTATGGGTCATAAGCACTACAATGAATAGAAAATAAGTGGCCTCGATGCCTGGTGCAAAGAGGCCAACCTGTGATCCGTGTCAACACTAGGAAAATAATCTTGAGACTCAGATTGTTGATCGCTTTGATCGGGATTTGGATCCCTACCTTCTAGGTCCCTGTAATGCAATGAGTATGTAATCCTCTACGTTCATGCCACTCCCAGATCCCCGAGCTTGGAGGTTGACCACCTCACCCTGATGGTACAATCCTGTCAAGAAGTATATGTCCTCAACTTCAATCCTTAATGGTTGTCCATCAAGGTTGAAGGTCTCAATACCCGGATCCTAGTAGTTCACTAACAGCTGGAGCAGTCGCACTTGATCCCTCATACCCTTGAGAGCCAAAAAATTGTATAGCCCACATCATTTTAAGGCCATCTAGGCCCCTAGATCTCTCTCCACTATAGCATACACCTATTCATGCTCTCTTTCTCTCCACTCTAGCACCATCCTGCAAGATTCAAACCATTTTTTGAGTTAGCAACATTTTAAAAGCCTTATCCACGGACATGTACGCGAGCTACAGTTTACATAGTCATGTATAGGGCTGCTTATACATTGGTTGTTTTTCAAATAGTCATGTATAGGTATGTGTATACACGACCTGATGATCTATAACCTACGTATACCTTAGTTTCTAAGTTGCGCTTTAAAATGATAAAACAACGAGACATAATTTCAAATTTTAATCCCCTAGAAACATATAAAGGAGCAAGATGAATTACCTGGTCCAGACGGTTGTTGATTCCATTACTCGTGGCTCCCGCAATCAGCAGTTGAAATTCGGGGGCAATTTGGTCCAAAATGTACTATTTGGGTAAAAAATACAAATGGTATAGTAATTTTGTTTTTACTATTTATAGAAAAAATTTACCCACTTTGCATAGTTTTTTCTAATATTTTGGCCTAATGGACTAATACAACAGTGGATGGAGTTGATTTTGGTGGTTTTATCGAGGGATTCTTTCATTTTTTAGCGCCATGTTGCTCGTTCGTAACTGTGGACATGTATTTTCGTCAACCAACATATAGGATAGGTCATCAATCCATTATGTACATTTGCATCATCCTATGACTGCAATTCATATGCCTTAGGTACTAACCCATTTAGTAGTGACACAGAACCTTTTTTCTGCAACTAGAAGTGTCGTTATTAAATGGTAGAGACTTACCAAACATGGGTACCCTAGTTAGATCCTTTGTGTTATTCAGTGCCCATGCAAAGATTTTTGTCCGTAGGACCGAGATTCCATTATATTTAATACATGACTTTATAGTTGAACCTCATTTCATACTCATAACAAGGCTGACCTATACCTAGCGGGACTCCCAATGAGTCTAGTTTAAGCTCTTTTACGACTCTCCCAAAAAGTGAAAAGATTGTCGAGTGAACTTGTCTCTTTCACACTCGTAAATTGGATTTGAAAGGACATCTATTTGGTGTAATTTTACCCCTTTTCAAACCAAGTAGACTAAATTCATGAAAAGGGACATTTTTTGGTGCTAAGTTGTAATTGCATATCATTCTCTTGCTTGCAATATTGAGCCTATTGTCGGGTCTCGCTTTCGCATTATAATCCTATCACCTCAGCAGTTTGCATCATCAGCCAAGCAAAGTCTTGTTTATATCCTTTGCAACTTGACACCCTGTACCCAAGAGGAAACATTCCCCCAAGTGTCTATCTCCCGCATGCACCTCCTTTCATTGAGAATAGGTATGTTCCACTGCTGGAACTAGTTGCTTACTTGCAACACTCGTTTCCTCCTCTGTATCATAACATTCATTTGACTATGAAAAACAAAAAAAGATGGACGAGAAAAGAATATTATCTTATATTGGTAGCAGTCGTGTCTCCTTTGAACAGAGCACAAACTTTTGAGTCCATATGTCATTAAAATTTTGGGTTTATCATGACCTTAGGAAGTTGAGCTCGTTACTTAGATTTTACTCCTTTGACTGGTTACTCTTCCAGTCCCTATGGAGAGTTTGATTGGTGCCTCCTGCATCACAAAATTTAATCATTGAGTCTATGCTACCAGAGTCTTCCATATGTCTCATGCTCTTGTTCAAAGGATGTCTATCAACCTGTGTTGGCCATTCCTTAGAAATATTGACTTTGCATGTCGGCCATACCCTCAGTATGCATCAGAATTACATGAATCTGTAGTCCTATCGTGCACCCTGGTCCTACTTTCATCATTGGTAGGTAACCTTGAACCCAATAGTCGACATTTCATCATTGGTCGTTGAATGGGGGGGTTTCCTTGTGTTTGACGGAAATAAATCTATTCACACATCGAGATTCGTGCAGTGTCTTGGATGCCATTAGCCCTATTGGTGGTTTCCTCAAATTTGTCAGTAGTTTTCCTTATTGGCTACTATTCATAGGGTCTTTTTCATGTACCTCTTGCATCTAGCACACGCGAAAGATTCACAGGGTCATTGGTTTGTGAACATGTTCTTCATCCGATTTCCTCCAAATCATCAAGCTTCTGCTTTGTACCTCATGTTGAAATATGAGAGATACCTCAATTCTCTCCTTTTAGTGGGTCTCCTTCCATCGACTTCAACCCACCTATTCTAGAAACGAGACCTAGAGTCATATGAGTACCTAGAGGCTCGTAGTCATTAGTGGCAGGTTCTCCCACCATCGACAGTTCGGAATACATCAATGTCTCCTGATCGATGGATTCTTCAAGTGTTTGACCTTGACACCTTTATTCACACTTGTAAGAATGTACTCGGTGCCTTGATACCTACTTTCATTATCGGTAGGTTGCCTCACGTTTGTTAACGGTATACCTTAATGACCGATAATCAAACGAAGTCTCATTGTGTTTGACCTCAAATCCTTCATTCACACTATGTAAAATTTCACCTTTGGTGGATTGTGTAGAAGACTTGAAGACATCAGTTCATAGTCGCAGATTTCTTGAGTTGTTTCTATATTTCATTGGACTAGTACCTACGTGACTTCAATGCCTATGGGGAATCATATTGTACTCCATTGTATACAGATATCTTCATATTTATTTTGAGACTGGTTTTACTGGGCCTTGTTCGTGACTATGACAGCCTTTGGCATATAGCCACCTTTGTATTTCTTATTCATGGACATGAACATTTGTTTGATATATTTTCACATGGATCTGCAGTGTAATTCAAATTAGCAGCCATGTGCGCAAAGTCAATATAGATTGTAATATTCTCATGAGAAACTAATTCTTCTAGCTAAGTCTCCATTACTCCACTTATTGGTATTATAATGTATTTCAACCATCGTAGATACTCCTATGACCTCACACATTAGGGGGCATCTGTTATAGAAAGAGTTTCCTCACCCTATGCAAAGTTTCTCAGAAGGCCATTTTCCATTTCCCTATGCACACTTGAAGTCCCCTTTTGCAAATCCTAGAGCTAAAAGTAATATTTTTCCACATACATGCGCCCTAACTATTATACAACATGTATATATGCAGGTTGCACCATTACAACCCACGTACATCAGGTTGTGTGCCCAAAATTAAAAAATAGTGTTGGGTTTCCATGTCACGTCATGAGATCCATGATCCTTCACCTTCCATATACTAGAAATATTTTGAATCAACCCTTCAGTTCCATTTGAAGGCTATAAACGGGCCATATACGATCTATGGAAAAGAGGAGAAGAATTGAACTTTGGAGAAAATTTACTCTGGAGAAATTATTCACTTCATATTGAGCTTGCATCCCTTTGTCCTTTTAAGTCTGAACACATTGTTCATCCCCCAAGCTCTTCCCTACTTTATTGAGAACCTTATTGTCTCTCTTATATGAGATTTCCTTTGGTGGAGGATTGAAGTGGTGGAGGCCCAACTAGAAGGGATTTAGTTTCTCGGTTCTGAACCATTCTGACACAAAAGTTTGTAATTCATTCACTTTTGTTGATTACATTTTAATAGAAATAATCTTTTCTTGTCCAATTAATGTCTTGAAAATATTTTAATTATTATTCCATGGGCATATTTGTTATGAATATTGATGTATTATGCTATTGAATGTGATAAATTTATATATTATCACCATATGCTTGCATTTTTTGGTTGTTGAGGACAGGTTGCAGGTGCATTGCTTTGGGTCAAGTGCTCAACGATGGACTTCATTGAACATTTGGACGATGTAGGCTCTTTATCTTCTCTTGTTATCATATTTGTTTATATATCATACCTAAGATTAGAGTTGATTTCTGCAGTCATTTTCGTCTGTTGTGGTTTACCCCATCCCATAGAGAGATTTTCCTCGTAACACTCAGTTGACCTCCAGTTGCAGCACTAACCACAGTTCTACACTCCTGCGAACATGAGACCTTCAGATGGCCCCAACTCTACAAGAAATATATTGACTTTTCCACTACCTACAATATGCTAGGAACAAACACAACTGTCTCTGATTTCCATCTTCAGGATGCATTGTTGTGCCATATGGGACATCTCTGTGTCTCATCAAGCATGCAAGAAAAGATGATTTTGGAAGCTCACTATAAGTGGGTGGTAGGACACTTCAATGTAGAAATGATAGTTGTAGTGATGCATCAAAATTTCTATTGGTCGAATCTTTGACACGATGTCATCAAGTATATCAGGTCCTGCATGGCCTGTGCCATTTCCAAACTAACCATTAAGAAACAAGGCATGTACACCCCTCTTCCTACTCCCTATAGGCCCTGGAAATCCATCTCGATGGACTACATTTCGGGCCTTCCTTCAACCAAGCAGGGAAATGACTGTGTTTTCTTGTTTGTTGATCGATTTTCCAAGATGGCAATTTTGGTTTCCTAGAAGAAGAGCATCATTGCGGAGCCCACTACAAATCTCTTCTTCTAATGAGTGTGGGTACATTTTGGGGTACCACATACCATCGTTTGAGATCTGGATATCTGGTTTCTCAACACATTCTGGTAGATTCTCTGGTCATGGATAGACACTAAGCTCATCAAATCCATGGCCTTCCACCCCCAAATAGATGGTCAAACTGAGGTCATCAACATGATGATCAGGCATATCTTGCGCATGTACAATTCCAAGAATCCACAAACATGGGATGAGAGTCTTCCCTATGTTTAACATAGTTACAATAGATCCATACATAGCTCAATTGGCCACAACCCCTTTCAGGTGGGGTTGGGATTTCAACCATTGGGTCCCATGGATGTTGCACTACCCCTTGCATCCACACAGGAAGAATCATCCTTTCGTACAAGTATGGGATTCCCAAAACCATACTGTAAATATCAAGTGGAACCATGTCTAACTTTACCTCATCAATGAAATTGGATGTGATCGCGAACCATAACTTTCATTGTTTAGTTACCTGTACTTGAGCATTATCACAAATCCAACCCAAAGGATACTGTCTTGGATGAGGCCTAGTTTCCAATCCCAACTTCTAAACAACTTGTTATGAAATAAGATTCACTTGTGATACACTATCAACAAGTGTATCAATCTTAGTATCCTTTGAGATAACTTGTAAATGAAGCATATCGTTTCTTTGCCTTCCATCATGGAATACTTTAATCTTTGATGAAGAAGTAGTCGAATTGAAACTTGCAACAAAAGATTTACCTTTGATGCCCATAGTTGCAACATCAACTTCATTCTTAGAATCTGATCCAAGATCATGTACTATGGTCGTGGTCTTATTATTACCTTTTCTAGGTTGATCCCACTCTAAATTCAATTATGGATGCAACTTCCAACACTTTGCCTCCTCATGTCCTTTCTTCTTGCAATGAGAACATGTAGGATTATATTCTTCTTTCTTCTTCACTATAGTTGTCTTCTTGAATTTATGTGGCTTCTTCGACTACTTCTTGAATTTATGTGTCCTTCCTTTGATTTTACCACCAGTTCTTTTGGCCTTCTTTAGATCCTTGTACATTTCTTCCACCATAGCCTTCATTTCCATGGATGCGAAAAATAATGCATCTTTAGTACCAAAAGGTTTTGGATTCAAAGAATCCATGTCTGTTGTTGAATCCATTTCTTGCTCTAAAATGCATGCCTCAAACCAATCTCAGGAATTTATTCTTCAACGATCATTCACCAAGCTTAAATCTGGACCACTGTAAGCATTCACCTACAAATAAATGTCAAAACCAGATCTGATACCACATCTCTCAAAGAAGTGGATCAAAAAACCTTCTATGATACCACATGATCTGAAAATACCACACAAGTTATGATACCAACTTGAACCTTAAATATCAAACAAACTTGGATACTCATCAATCCCAAAGAAGCCTTAGATTCCAATTAGTTCATATGCAGATACTGTAGATTTTAACCTTGTACAATATTTTACTACAAATAGATTTTCAATAAAAGAAAAAAAAAGATACAATGGAAAATACACACATCACACGGATATTTTTCCCCTAGAAACCCAAACCGGGAAAACCAATGTATTCTATATTCATTCATAATGATACATTATTTACAATACAATATACATATAGGAGCGAGAGACATCCAAAACCCTAACCCAATGATATGGATTAGTCAACAACCCTAATTCCTTAATCGAAAATAGAAAAGCATTGGAAAAAACCATCTGCCAAAAAAATGCCCAACAATGGACACGAAAAATTGAGGCGACATGCAAAACGAGGAAAAAATGTGACAAGTTTCTCGAGTCAAAAAGAATTTCTTGGGAGCGCTGCTCCCGAACCCTTACACAGGGGGGCTATCATCCCCCTGTGCTCCTGGCGCAACGTAGCAGACACTTAGAAAAGTCATGCAAAGAATATAACACATACCCAACAGATACTAAAACATCCAACCAGATTCGGGAATATAAACGATCACTTTACTATTTGCAAAATGTCATGTGAATGTCTTACGTGTCCATTAATATTGAAAAATAACTTGAACTATAAATGAGATAATACAACAGAAAAAAAAAAGAACTCAAACACATATATAATTGACATACATCAATGCATCTTCAAAGTCCCTTTAAATAACATAACTCTTCTTCATCATCTTAAAATTCCAAATTACATTACAAAATGAGCTTACAAAACACATTTTTAAACATGCTACAAAATTTTGTTGCTCAAATGCAAAAAACGAGTGCACCATTGAATTCCTAGAGAAAAATCGTGAAAATTTGATATAAAATACTCGAAATTTCGTCAAGGTGACCCTCGACACGCTTTACAGTGTAGTCTCATACCCTTGTACTCTTGGCACGTTTTACAAGACTAAATATGCATAGAAATGTGTGTACAAAATTTTGGATCCGTTCCCATTAAATAGGCCACGATCCTAACTTACCTCATGAATTTAGTGGCAACTATTTCTATTTTTGGCGGGAATCCCACCAAATATGGAGTCATTTGGTGGATTGGTTAGAACCATCTGTTATAATACCAGAGGTGAGGGTTCTATTCCTGTGCATGGCATATTTTTTGGCAGTTTGTTTGTATATATA
>JASDQU010105970.1:29114-51841 GCA_032191745.1 Picea mariana | reverse complement strand
TATGAATATGTGTCACTGATTAAGTAGTCGTGTGATACTTGGTGTGGTTGTGTACCACTGGATAATAGTTGTGTACTACTATGGATAGACAAAAATGTGTTCTATTGAATGACATTGTTCTGATTGCCATGTAGACTATCAGTAGTATTGAAAATGATTATCAACTAGATGGGTAGTTAGTGTGCTAATGAACAATCTTCAGAAGGAAAATGGTTCAGGATATTTATTCTTCTAGGACGTATGTCTGGATTAGAAGAATAGTCCTTGTAGCCCATGGCATGGTTTCCAACATCTGTTGGAATAGTTATTATTCTAGGACATATGTCTGGATTAGAATAATGGTTCTTGTATCACTCTGTGGAGTGAGTGACTTATTCAGCATCATGCATGATTGCTCAGACGGAGTATGGCTTCAAGAGATGATGCAATTGATGCTATCAGATGGTACTGATAATGATGATGATGCTCGTGATCTAATCATGAGATAGCTTGTATGGATATTATGATGCTACTAATTGAATGGTATGTTTGTGCTCAATAATATTTCTTTCAATACCTCCCTATCTAGGAGGGAGTGTTGATATTATGGTAGTTGCAGGAGGTATTAACCTTCACATGTAACCTTTACAAGAATAGAATATTCTAGGAAGCAAGAAGAAACCCTAAAGCATTGGACATAACCCTAGAAGACAAGTCGGCTAATGAAAATATTTAATATTGATTTTTTATCCTCTAGAATGAGAAGTCGACCTAGAAAATTAAGGAGGAGCAGTATAAATACAGGAAATCGGAGCTCATTTGACACACACAGCTCACAATTGTAGAAATGTAAGAGCGTGCACTGCAGAAATTGAGTAGGTGTGCAAGTTTGGAGAGTAGCTGCAACTGCAGCTACTACAACTTGTATTCTCAGTTTAGGCTTGGAATTTCTATTGGTTATGGTTTGGACTTTGTGCCTTGTGTGCTAGCTCTAGAGAGAGGTACGCTACATTGATTGTATATTATACTTAGGGTTTGCTTCCATAATTATTCTCTGTCAAGGTTAAGGTGCTCGAGGGTGGCTTTGGCCTATGGTTGGGTGACAATATTGCTATATTGCCTATGGTTAAAAGAGAACACCTATTATTTCTAACAGGTACCACATAGGTTACTTGCAGGGGTTATTTTGTAGGTACCCAGGGTTAGATAAGGGTCAGAAAACACAAAAAATTTATGGAGGATTACCTCTCCAGGGGGATCTGACCAAATGGTTGTTAATCCCATGAGGGCCCTCATAACTGATTTTGATACCTCCTATATTTTGCAGGGAGTCTTAGAACCCTCTTGGGTGAGGCATACCTACTTTAGGGAGAGAGGCCCCTTTCAACCACTTTATCCTGTTTGCGTGCATATTGGACTTTTTTTATTTTGGGTTTTCTCTTTGATTACTAGTTTGCCTTAGGATTTGTTTCTATATCTCAAGTCTTGGGTCATCGTGGAGATAGACTAGCTTCCCTACAGGTCTTGCCACTTGTTACAACTACCACCACATCTTGAGTCTTTTCCTTCTAAAAGGCGTAAAGTTATCAAACTTGGTACACAAACCTCCACTTACCAGAGTTGTGATCATACAAGGATGAGTACTAAATTGAGTCAAAAATAATTTGGGAGCCCTTCGACTCCCATACCCACTATAGTTAACGGTACTCCTTCAACACCTTCAACCACAATGGTTGTAGTGTTGGAGGTTCCTATCATCACTCATGTCCATACTATAGTGAATGCTCAACCTATATCCATGAACCCTTTTGGGTCCCTTTATCACTCGCCGGGATACAATATTCAGTCCATCCCTACGACCTCTAGCCCTTTTTCTTATGGTATGTCTAATTTCATATCACAATTTTCATCCTCCATCCTAGCATCTACTCTGAATACTAGTATTGGACTTGGGGGCATGGCTCCTCCACATAATCCATTTTCATTTGGTGGTGCTCATATCCCACAAATGACTCCTACAGTTGGAGGCCTTCCTCCTTTTCACCTTGGGTCTAATTCTGGTCTTAATTCTCCTGGATGGACTGGTCAACCTAGTGGAAAAGATGCTGCTTATGGTCAATTATTTACACCTACCTCCTTTGTATTGATTTTGACCAACACGTTTGGAATGATGAATACACCTTTATCCTTCAGATTCATACCTAGAGGAAGTTAGTTTCATACCTTGGGAAACCACCAACCTGGAGCCACTCCAACTGGGGGAAATTTTTACAACCCTCATCATAAAATTCCTACTAGAATGGTGCCCAACCAATCCCTCATCATTTAGTTCAGAGGAGGGTCTTACAATCTTAGACAAGGCCATGGTGCATACCAGAACCTTGGATGGGTTGTGATTCCCAAACAATAATATTTCCAGGGAGCCAGGGGTCAGATGTTGCAACCCCATATCCCTTTTCTAGCCACGCTCAATCTTCCATACTTGTCTACATTAATGAATGACCTTGTGCGTCATGATCTGACATGGACCCCTGTCCCCACCAATATTCCTTCAGATATTCCAAAATTCAAAGGCAATACTGGTGAGGATCCTGGTGATCACGTCACTACTTTTCACCTTTGGTGCTCTTCGAACTCCCTTAATGATGATTCTTTTCATTTAATATTGTTTCAATGCACCCTCACAGGGTTCGTTGTGAAACTGTATATAGAGCTACCAAGGGGGACCTACATAACTTTTAATCATATGGTTTTAGTCTTCCTCAACTACTTCCAATTGTCGGTTCATTACAATGCTGACATAGAAATTCTGTCGACCTTCCATCAATACAAAGCCACCCATTTCTCGAATCAAATCCAAGAGTGGCGTAGATGAAAGAGGTTGATCAAGGCCTACATACCCCCAGAATTCCTGCTAGAGTGGTTCCTTAAGTCTCTACAGCCTTATATTTAGAAGGATGTTACTACATTTGGGGTTACATATGAGGAAGAAGTGATTTTTAAAGCCCAACAGTTATATATTATATATGCTCAGTTTGGGATGTTACACAATATTCTTCTAGATGCACTGATGTCAAACTATGACCCTAGACAAAATCCCGGGCCTCATGTTGATGGCATTGTAGGCTCTGCCAATGTGAAATATGCAGACTTGGTGACAAACCAGTTGAAAGAATTGTCTCTAAACCAGTATGTAGGAGGGTCTTCTTTGTCTATGTCCTCCACTCCCACTCAGTCAACGGATGTACATTCTATGCAGTCGTCGACCAACCCGAATGGTAACTAGAAACCAGGAGGGAATAAAAAGAAAGGAAGTTTTAACAATCATAAGGGTGGGAAGAATAATAATAAAGCCAAGGACAATGGTAATAATGAGAATTCGAATAATAATGTTGGTGAGGGCAAGAAAGAAAGGTGGAAGGTGAAGTTTCGTTGCAAGCTTTGTACAGACGAACACCTTACCCACTTATGCCCCAAAATTGTGGAATATGTGAGGATTTTATCTCTACCTCTCGATGTGCTGACTAATCCTTTTCCACATAATCATCACATGGCCTCGAGCTCCTCGAATTTTGTTAATGCAACGAGTGGGAGTCAAAACCCACCGATGCAAGACGGTGACCTTCTATGCATCAATATGGTTAAATCTGAGGTTAATGTAGCCACTCGGTCTCGCGATTATAGTTCTTCATAGAATGTACCTGGTCTAGAGTCTCCCCCTCCTCCAGAGACTCCTTTACAGATAGAATAAATAGACCCCCCGCCTCATACTTCGAAAGGAGTACTCAAGCGCTCTACCCAAAATCCCAATTCTAGAGCCACCCAAACTTACTCTATTGTTGAGGATATGGGTCAAACCCCTTGTGCAATGTCGGCTCTGAAGGTACTCCAGACGTGTCCTTCATAGAGGACTGCCTTATTATTTGAATTAGGAGCTCTAGATTCTTGTGGCTCTAAATTTATCAAGTTTGACATCATGGATGTGAAGCCTCGCTTGCCTTACCATGTGGCATTCCAAATCCACATGGGTTACTCAAAGTATACCATCAAACATATTGTTGTTGATGAAGGTGCTGCAACATGCGTGATGTCCCTGGTCTGTTGGAAACCCCTTGACTCTCCGACCCTTTCTCAATCTCTGACCATGTTGACTACTTTTGAAAATCGTTCCTTCCACCCTCATGGTATTATTCCTTCCTTCTCGGTCCATTTAGGTGGGAAGACGACAGAGGTGGATTTTGAGGTGTTTGATGTGCCCCTCGAATATAAATTGTTACTAGGACGCGTTTGGACTTATGTTATGACTACAATCATATCGTCCATCTTCCATACTCTTTGCTTTCCTCACGACGGTAGAATAGTGACAATCAACGAATTTTCCTTTGTGTATGCTATCCCCAATGCATCAGTTGGACTGTCGATCCCCGTGATTGACAATTCTCAGCCGACAACTAAGAATATCGGTGTCAGAATGTATTCATCCCATATGGGTACCTTCGAATTCATGGCACCGGTTCATCATATATATGCCATGTACAGTAGGTCTTCCTCGTCAATGAGGTCTATTCCTTTCCGCACTTCATATTTTAATGATCCTTGGACCCTACCTTCCTTGACTGCATCTTGTGAAGTTCAATCACATAGTGGAATAGCCATGCCAGTATCGACAACAGAGATAGGGTGTCAGGCTATTCTTGACTCTTCTATCGATCCAGATCCTATTACCTCACAGATGGACGAGGAGGATCCTATTCTCGAGCACGTGTGGGCCCCTTAATCTTCTTTTTCATGTGATTGCCTCGATGATACTTTACCTTTGGATGAAGCTATCATACAGGCCATGAATTGTTTCGATAGGCCATGGGATGATATGCACCATCGCTCTTATTTTCTCCCAGAACTTGCTATAATCAAACAAGATGATTTTAGATCTACCTTGAGCAAGATAGCCGGTCACATCGTAGTTCCACTTGATACACACGAAATTTATGCCAAGGGAAACATGGCGAGTATCTCTCCCACAATCACAATCGATGTCTCTCGTATTCCTGGAAAGGTTTAAAATGTATACATCGGTGCAGATTGTTCTCCAGAAGAAAATATGATCTACACCAAGCTCTTCAAATAATTTTGCAATGCATTCGCTTGGTCATATGAAGAGATGCTAGGAATCAACCCTTGAATTGTTGAACATGAGATTAAAACCAACCCTGATGCTAAGCATGTTCGACAATGACTTAGAGCTATCAATCCTAGGAAGGCTCCTGCAACTAAGGAAGAGGTAGAAAAACTGCTTAACATTGGTTTTATCTACCCGATTCCCTTGATTGAATGGGTATCCAATCCCATTGTTGTGAATAAAAAGCAAGGAACCATCCGTGTATGCATGGATTTTCATGTCCTGAATAAGGAATGTCCCAAAGACAACTTCCTGACGCCCTTCATTGATCATATTCTCGATGAATGCGTGGGAAGCGAATTTTTTTCTCTCATGGACGAATATTTAGGGTATAACCAAATTCAGATTAAGCCCGAGGACCAACATAAGACGACATTTATTTTTCCTTGGGGTACATTCGCATACCAGAAGATTCCTTTCGGCCTTAAGAATGCTAGAGAAACCTTCCAACAAGCTATGACCTTCAAATTTCACAATCTCAAGCATATAGTCGAAGCCTATATCGATGATCTCACTGCTCACTCCCGCAAGAGAGTGGATCACCCTAAACACCTTCGGCTAGTTTTTGAAAGATGTCGCCATTATCACGTCCATTTGAACCCTTATAAATGCATCATTTGTGTTAGGTCAAGTCAACTTCTAGGATTTTTAGTCTCTGAGATTGGGATCATGGTAGATCCATTAAAGGTTGAGGCAATACTTTGATTGCCTCCCCTGTGCACTATTTGTCAACTTCAAGGTTTATAGAAAAAAGATAACTTTTTACGACAGCTTATAGTGAACTATGACAATATTACTAAGGGTTTCATGCATCTCTTAAAGAAGGTCACTCCTTTTATTTGGGATAAGTGAGCCCAGGAATCCTTTGATGCTTTGAAGAAATCCTTGGTATCGACACCTCTGCTGAAGTCTCTGGACTATGGTAGAGATTACTTGTTTTATGTCACCACATCCGAAGAGATTATTGGTATGGTGTTTGTTCAGGAGGATGGCGAGCTCCGTGAGCACGTCATTTACTATCTTAGTAGAAACTTAGTCGGCCCTAAAATCAATTATTCTCATGTTCAAAAGCTAGATTTGGCTGTCGTTCATGCAGTTCAACGATTATGACACTATATATTTCTTTGAAAAAATACTATTGCTCTGAGCCCGAGGGTGATTAGTTTCCAATAATTGATTGATTTTGTCACTCCTTCAAAGGGTCATCTATAGATCATTTTACTTGAGCAATTTGAAATTAAAGGTATAGTTGAAGTCTTATAGGCTTGAATCCAAAGCGAATAAAAACCTCTTTAGTTTCCTTATTTGTGATATGTCATGCTTGCATTTAATATTATATGTGCGATAATTGATGGAAAAGAAACATAAGAACATAACACACATAACATATATGATATGTCCCTTGATAACGTAGTTCACCTGATGTGGGATACGTCTCCAGGTCATGCTCCAAAGCCTGGCAGTATTATTCTCCTTGGTGTAATGATGTCTCTCCATTACAACTTGTAAGGCCAAAGTCCCTTTTCGGTGACGGCAAAAAGAGATCAAAATGTGATCAGGAATGTTTACAAGCTTCACAAGTTCTCATTCTCATGAAGAATCAATAATGCTAACATGTACATCATCCCCACATAATCAATACATAAAAAGAGGAAGAATAAAATATGACCCCCATCATCATGGAGCCATAGAGTGCCTTAGATCTGTTGCTCAAATCCAAGCATATATGAAGCCCATCCAAAGATCCTGAAACTACGAGATTTAGAACTACTTCATTGGCCACTTATCATGCAAGTGCCACAATTTCTCTATCACATGTAACTGATTGGTTTTATGTGGAAGAAGAGAATAAAAGAAGAGATAGAAGGAATAAGTTGATCTTGTTGCCTTGCTACATCCCCTCCATGCTCTTTCAGACCTGTAGCAAGCATGTTATGATTCAATAATTAATGATGAAACAACATAATGAAAATCATGCTTACGTTGGCTTCTTCAGAACTTAGCTTGCTGATCTAAAGATCTACTGCAAAAACAAACCTCACCATTGGATTCACATTGCCGAATTACCTAAAAGAAACTGTCAAATCATCTCCATCTGACACATGCACCTTCAAGCCTCCTCTAGACCTATGTCTTGATTTGCATGCAACCCCTGCATTTAATACTCCATACGCTACATTGGAAAACATGCCCGGTAAAAACCTGGGCAGACTAGCGTGCTCCTTCTCCCTGTGCATTGAAAAAATGTGTTTTTAAATAAAAAAATTGGGTGGATTAAGCAACAAAGGTCGTTGGCCTAGTGGTTACTAGAGGCTATGTTAAGGAGTAAGTTGTTGGGGAAGGTCCCAGGGTCAAAACTGAGGGCCTCCCTTTTGGCGCATTTTTACAATTGTCTCCTCATTTAAAAACTCCGCCATATTTATCGGACTGCTGCCAGATATGGTGGACTTGCCACCAAGTTTGGCAGACTGGTTGGAACCACCATCAATTTTAGCGAAGAAGTTGGGTTCCAGCTAGATATGGTGGAGCCTTCCATATTTGGTGAGCCGACGACCAACTTTTAATTTTGAATTTTTCAACCACTGGCCCTCATCAGGAATTTCGGAGGTGCAAATTGGTGCCCTCTGATTGGGCCATGTGGCGCCCAGCTATTGGACCATTTTTGTTCAGTCACCTGCCACACAGGCATGACATCATTTCACCTATCCTAGTCATAAAACACCACATGGCACTTTTGGAGGAAGCCATGTATCTATACAAATGCCACATCATTTGTATGGCCTGCCACCTCGAATGCCATGTCATCCTGCCATGTCACTATACGGATGACCACGTCAACCTGCCACATCACTGTATGGACTGCCATGTCAACCTGCCACGCCACTGTATGGAATGCCACATGGCATGATCCGATTGGTCCACAGATTAACCCGAAAACACAAAAATTGGGTGACATAGGGCAGGCTTTGGTGTTGTCACATCATCATGTTGATGTCAACATGACATGTGTCACCTTCATTATCCTACCACATGTGTTGTATGGATGATGATGTTATCCATATGGATGACGACGTCAGCAGTATGGATGCTGACTCATCCCTTGTTGACTAGGCTAGGTTGACCAAACTTTGACCACAAATATCTTTCAATCCATAACTCCTGTTGATGAGCCATTTGCGTCGTTAGAAAGCTTGTGATGTGCTCTTTGCGATCATGCCCTTTTCACTGGGTTTTGCAAAATTTGAATTTTTTTCCCTTTCTCTGTCTACTGGAGCCATTCTGAGCATTCTGAGACACTTATGAAACATTTCTGATGTTCCCTAGATCCATCCAGATCATGCCTCCCAACTGAAAGGACTTTTGGTCCAAAAAATTATTTACATTATAAGTTTCATGTCCATTGGAATTACAATAAGAAACCCATACCCAAACTACCTCACAAGTCCTAACAATATCAACATGTGCAATAAAAGGAGTGATATTAACAATTATCACTTTTGCATAATACCCTTCTATGGGGTCTGAATTGCAATATGTGATTTACAAAGATGGCCACTCTCGACTAACTCAAGGATTTTCCCCATTCATTCAGCCATTATGTCGAACATATCCTCTTTACCAAGTTGTCCTTCCCCTGGTAGCTGGTCTTCTCCTGGTGGCGGATTTCCCTGTAGCATTGCCTAACTGGTTGTCTCCCTTAGAGGTGTCTGCCTAGTCTTCTTGTTCCTCTTTGGGCGTAGATCTAGATGTAAGGCCCAAAAAGTGGCCTCATGATGACCATCTCTACTACAATGGTTGTAGTAGCCTTTCTCCTTCAGCATTGCATTTCCCCTTCTCTTTTCCATGTGTGGAAAGCAATCTTCTATCCTTGTCCTTGTCCTAGTTTCCATAACCTTCCTGCACAAGGATTTTCTCTTCCAACACTGGGATACTGCGTGTTTATTCAATCCACAAAAGTTGCATGGTATTTGATGCCACAAGCTCTGTTTTATATGATTAACATACTTATAATCAAATGGAATTTTAGAGTTTCTAGATTTCTTAAACTTTGGTGAGTTTCTTCTCGAGTCAGAATAGCAAGAAGAGTTGGTCTCAAATTTGCAATTGTGATGCTCATCTCTCCTTGGAGATGTCTCAAATCATTGATCATGAGAATTTTTGATCTCGGCGTGCACTGAATCAATTTCATCTCCTAATGAATTGTTGACTTTTATAGTCTCAGTGATTGTCCAGGGGTCTTCTTCCTGAATGGTTTTGGAGCTTTCTCCAAGATCCTTTGGGACATATCCTATCCCAGCATATCAAGGCCAAACCACTACCTCGATGGGATCCAAAATATCTTGGCCATTCGTTCCAAGGCCTCCCCCTTCGTATCCCATTTTTCTCATCAACTTTAAGCCGATGAAAGAAGCATGTTGTTCAAGTATTTCAAAAGAGTCATTAACATTAATCAAGAAAGGAACTACACAAGGTTTATTTACCTCCATCTCGAACTTGGATTCTTTGTCTGCTTCTTGAAATGTGTCCAGTTGTTCCTGGTGAGAAGGATCAGTGGAAGATGCTTCTAGGAATCCACCTTGGTTTTTGAATCTTTGTAGGTCATATTCCTTTTCTTGACAAAGTGTGCACGCATTTTCACTGTCATGCTCACACTCATAACCAGTGAAGTTGCCATGGTCACAATATGGTGTTATCACCATCCCATTCGTAGAACCTTCCCCTGTCTGCATATTCATGGCTTGCAAATGCTATTGCAACCTTTGGTTCTCTTCTTCTGCAACATCCAACAATGTCTTCAATCCAACATTCTCTGCTTGAAGCATTTGGTTGAGCTCTTGAAGCTCATCAAACCATAATTTTTTTGGATATCTTTCCATCCTCATCTTCAATACCTGCAATCGGTATCAATCCTGATCTGATACCATATGATCTGAGCTCGGGGGTGATTACTTTCCAATAATTGATTGATTATGTCACTCCTTCAAAGGGTCATCTATAGATCATTTTACTTGAGATATTTTCAATTAAAGGTATAATTGAAGTCTTATATGCTTGAATCCAAAGTGAATAAAAACCTCTTTAGTTTCCTTATGTGTGATATGTCATGAATGAATTTAATATTCTATGTGCAGAAATTCATGGAAAAGAAACATAAGAACATAATAGACATAATGGATATGACACTTCCCTTGATAACATAGTTCACCTGATGTGGGATACGTCTCCAGGTCATGCTCCAAATACTAACCGCTTTATTCTCCTAGTTGTAATGATGTCTCTCATTTACAATTTGTAAGGCCAAAGTCCTTTTTCAGTGACGGAAACAAGAGATCGGAATGTGATCAAGAATGTTTACAAGATTCACAAGTTCTCATGCTCATGAGGCATCCATGATGTTGACATGGACATCATCCCCACATACCCAATACATAAAAAGAGGAAGAATAAAATATGACCCCCATCATCATGGAGCCATAGAGTGCCTTAGATCTTCTGCTCAGATCCAATCATATATGCATCCCATCCAAAGATCCCCAAAATACGATATTTAGAACTGCTTCATTGGACACTTATCATGCAAGTGCCACAATTTCTCTGTCTCATGTAACTAATTGGTTTTATGTGGAAGAAGAGAAGAAAATAAGAGATAGAAGGAATAAGCTGATCTTGTTTCCTTGCTACAACACCTCCATGCTCTTTCATACCTATAATAAGCATGTTATGTTGTAATAATTAATGACGAAACAACATGATGAAAAGCATGCTTACATTGGCTTCTCCAAAACTTAGCTTGCTGATCTGAAGATCTTCTGCAAAAACAGACCTCACCATTGGATTTGCATCACCAAATTACCTAAAAACAATTGTCAAATCATCTCCATCGGACATAGGCACCTTCAAGCCTCCTCTAGAACTCTGTCTTGATTTGCATGCAACCCCTACATTTAGTACTTTGTACTCTACATTGGAAAATGTGCCTAGTACAGACCTAGGCAGACTGGCGTGCTCCTTCTCTTCATGCATTGGAAAAATGTGTTTTTAAATAACAACTTGGGTAGATTAAGCAACAAATGTCATTGGCCTAGTGGTTATCAGAGGCTATGTTAAGGCGTAAGTTGTTGCGTGAGGTCCCAGGGTCAAACCCTCAGGTCTCCCTTTGGGTGCATTGTTGCAACTGTGCCCCCATTTAAAAAATCTGCCAAATTTATCAGATTGCTGCCAGATATGGTGGACTTGTCGCCAAGTTTGGCGGACTAGTTTGAACCACCATTAATTTTAGTGGAGAGGTTGGATATCGACCAGATATGGCAGAGCCTGCCAGATTTGGCGAACTAGTGACCAACTTTTAATTTTGAATTTTTCAATCACTGGCCCTCATTGGAAATTTTAGGGGTGCCACATGGCACCCTCTAATTGGGCCACGTGGTGACCAGCTATTGGCCCATTGTTGTCCAGTCGCCTACCACACAGGCATGACATCATTGCACCTAGCCTAGTCCTACACCACCAGATAGCGCTTCTAGAGGAAGCCACATGTCTGTACAGATGCCACGTCATCTGTACAGATTGCCACCTCAAAAACCACATTAGTCGACCATGTCACTATACGGACGACCACATCACTGTATGGGCTGCCACATCAACCTACCATATCACTATATGGACTGCCATGTCAACCTACCACACCACTGTACGAATTGCCATGTGGCATGATCTGATTGGTCCACAGATCAGCCCGTAAACTCCAAAACTGGGTGACATGTGGTAGCCTTTGGTGCTACCATGTCATCATGTTGATGTCATGCTAATGTTAGCATGACATGTATCACCTTCCTGCTCTTGCCACTTGTTTTGTATGGATGTTGACGTCATTCGTACAGATGATGACGTTAGCAGTACATATGCTGACTCATCCCTTGTTGACTGAGCTAAGTTGACCAAACTTTGACCATGAATATATTTCAATTAGTAACTCCATTTGACGATCAATTTGCGTCGTTAGAAATATTGTGACACGCTCTTCACAACCATGCCATTTTCACTAGGTTTTAGGAACTTTGAATTTTTTCCCTTTCCCTATCTGCTGGAGCCATTTGAGCGTTCTGAGACACTTCTAAAACTTTCGTGATGTTCCCTAGATCCATCCAGATCACCTTTGGTTTTCGATGTCAATCCATTTCAATATGTCCTTACTAGGCATATCATAGGGGGAAAATACAATAAATGGATTGTCATTTTACAAGAATTTGATCTTGACTTCGCTTCTGCGAAATCCAAGAAATCACTAGTTTTTGCAGATTTAATATCCAAATTCCCTTGGTTATACGAGGATGTTATTCATTTTGATTCATTTTCGTATGAACACACTTTCCTTGTCTCGTCGTTAGAACCCTAGTATGGAGATATTGTTGTCTGTCTTCAAACTTTGAAGTTCCCTCTGCATCTCTCTAGAGACGACCGACGACGTATACAATACCAAGCCAAGAACTACCTTATCATCAATGATAATTTGTATCGCCGAGGAGTATATAGTATCTTGCATCATTACTTGACTCATGAAGAAGCTAAGTATGGTCTGAACGAATTTCACAGTGGGGCTTGTGGTGGTCACCTATCCGGGCTTGCGACAACCCAGAAAATTTTGTGAGCCGATTATTTTTGGTCGTCTATTTTTAAAGATTGCGTTGAAGTGGTTAAGAAGTGTCACCCCTGCCAGGTGTTCACTCAAAAAATGTGCTCACATCTATCCCTTCTTGATCCAATAATTACCATCGGTCCCTTCACCAAGTGGAGGGTGGATTTTGTGGATTGCAACCCAACTTCATCTTGGGGGAATCAACACATTATTGTGGCTGTAGATTACTTTACTAAGTGGTTTGAGGCCATGCCTACAATTAAATCCAATGGTAATATTGTTGCTTTCTTCATGTTTAATCAAATTATAGCCAGGTTCGGAATCCCGAGTGGGATTGTCACTGATCATGGAAGTTACTTTCAGAATGAAATGATGAAAGAATTAGCATAAAAAATGGGGTTTATGCATGGTCATTCTTCCCCTTACTACCCCCATGGAAATGGACAAGTAGAGGCCGTAAACAAGTCTCTCAAGACCATGTTGTAAACAACTGTCAGCTAGAGCAAATCTGACTGGCATATCATGCTTTATCCAACACTTTGGGCATATCGAACCTCGGTTAATACTTCCACCAGTTTTTCTCCTTTCCAGTTAGTGCACTGTGTGGAGTCGATCCTACCTGTTGAATGTGAAATCCCTTATCTTATATTGGTAGTTGCGCTCCTACCTGACAATTTCAATATCGAACAACGCCTTGTACACCTAGAGAGTCTAGATGAGCAACATCAAGACACCTCCACAACTATCGAAGCAAATAAAATAGGTGTCAAGGTACAATATGATAAGTTTGTCTATCCTTGGTAGTACGTTGAGGGTGACTTGTTCCTTCTATATGACCAAGCCAAAGAACCACTAGGGGCAGGAAAGTTCAAACCCATATGGCATGGTCCCTATATCATGCAACGTGTCTTAGAAAAAGGATTCTATGAATTATAATATTATGAAGGGAGCATGATGGTTGAGACCATGAATGGGCTCTATTTCAAAAGATATTACGCTTGATCCCCAAGATTGGGCGTAACTCTTTGTATACTAATGTAATTTACTGTATACATATTTTCCCTCTTTTTTATATTCAACTTGCTTATCAAGTTTTCCCTTGGTTGGTAGACAATGAAGTCTTCGGTCTACTTAGGATTCAAAGACGGGGCCAGTCGTCATATAGGGAACTTGGCTTCTGCTGCTTGGTTTTTTTACTCACCCGAGGCTCTACTGGTGTCTTCAGGTGGAATTTTCCTAGGGCCATCCATGAATAAAGTGGCCAAATATAGCGTCGTTATAGAACTTTTGCATGATTCCATTTCACATGGTATTCACTCTTTAGAAGTTCGCCTGGAATCCCAGTTAGTAGTATGTTAGTTGAACGACAATTACTGTGTGTGTGACCCTACTGTACTCTGACAATTATTACGGGTATGAATTTTGGAACGACATTTTCATTTTATTACTTATCATCACATACCTAGAAGTTCTAATTATATATCTGATGCATATGCTAAATTTTTTTTAGATTGACATTTGTCACATAACTAAAGAAAATAAAACACTTTCATCAATGTACACATTGTAATATAAGTAAAGTTGAAGATCAATGTTTTTATATATTTCATCTCTCCAAAAAATATGATGTTATAGTACAAAATTGGGGCTGACACCCTCAAAATACATATGCATCCGATCATACAATAGTCATAACATCTATGCCTGTGGCAACGGATGTGTGGCATGATAGCATACTATCATGTTTGTGAAACATAGAAAGAGTTGTACCCAAGCACGAGGCACACCTACCACATGTTGTTGCATTTCCTTCGACGGATCCTCTACCTTAACCATGTGAATCGTCTACGTCAAACGAGACAGGTTTCCCTGCACATTATGAAGCACTCTATCAACATCCCCGACTGCTGGATCATCCTCTTGGTGCCTCTGTCGGTGTCGTGGAAGTCCTTCTGGCTGTCATGGACCCACGTATGCGTCACATACATGTTTAGTTAGTACTGGATATCATCCAAAAATATTTTTGTTTTATTATACAAAATTACAAAAAAATGAAATATTCAAAAAACTTTGGCATACCTATGTCTCTGTAGGCGGAACCTGGTGGTAATGACATGTCTGGATCTCCTCTAAAGTCAATTCATGCTTAAGTGTATCCGTCTAGAGTAATCACCTGCTAACTCCACCAAAACAAAAACTCATCGTTGTAGGGTGTTGGCACCCTACCACCTCCCTATCACCTCATCACCTCGGTCCACTGTGCCATGGTTGGATCGTGAGGTCCATGCGGAACAATATAAACTCTAGGGCCCAATCCTGGAACTCACTCGAAGAAAAAACTACACAGGATAGATGCGAACCCGGAGTTCCTCTTTCTACCCAGTTTGTAGTCTGTCAATTGGCTCTTCATGTTGGCCAATAGTGAAGTGCACCAGTCGTAAACTATGGGTCATAAGCACTACAATGAATAGAACATAAGTGGCCTCGATGCCTGGTGCAAAGAGGCCAACCTGTGATCCGTGTCAACACTAGGACAATAATCTTGAGACTCAGATTGTTGATCGCTTTGATCGGGATTTGGATCCCTACCTTCTAGGTCCCTGTAATGCAATGAGTGGCTATGTAATCCTCTACGTTCATGCCACTCCCAGATCCCCGAGCTTGGAGGTTGACCACCTCACCCTGATGGTACAATCTTGTCAAGAAGTATATGTCCTCAACTTCAATCCTTAATGGTTTTCCATCAAGGTTGAAGGTCTCAGTACCCGAATCCTAGTAGTTCACTAGCAGCTGGAGCAGTCGCACTTGATCCCTCATACCTTTGAGAGCCAAAAAATTGTATAGCCCACATCATTTTAAGGCCATCTGGGCCCCTGGATCTCTCTCCACTGTAGCATACACCTCTTCATGCTCTCTTTCTCTCCACTCTAGCACCATCCTGCAAGATTCAAACCATTTTTTGAGTTAGCAACATTTTAAAAACCTTATCCATGGACATGTACGCGAGCTACAGTTTACATAGTCATGTATAGGGCTGCTTATACATTGGTTTTTTTTCAAATAGTCATGTATAGGTATGTGTATACACGACCCGATGATCTATAACCTACGTATACCTTAGTTTCTAAGTTGCGCTTTAAAATGCTAAAACAATGAGACATAATTTCAAATTTTAATCCCCTAGAAATATATAAAGGAGCAAGATGAATTACCTGGTCTAGACGGTTGTTGATTCCATTACTCATGGCTCCCATAATCAACAGTTGAAATTCGGGGGCAATTTGGTCCAAAATGTACTATTTGGGTAAAAAATACAAATGGTATAGTAATTTTTTTTTTTATTATTTATAGAAAAAATTTACCCACTTTGCATAGTTTTTTCTAATATTTTGGCCTAATGGACTAATACAACAGTGGATGGAGTTGATTTTGGTGGTTTTATCGAGGGATTCTTTCGGTTTTTAGCGCCATGTTGCTCGTTCGTAACTGTGGACATGTATTTTCGTCAACCAACATATAGGATAGGTCATCAATCCATTATGCACATTCGAATCATCCTATGACTGCAACTCATATGCCTTAGGTACTAACCCATTTAGTAGTGACACAGAACCTTCTTTCTGCAACTAGAAGTGTTATTATTAAATGGTAGAGACTTACCAAACATGGGTACCCTAGTTAGATCCTTTGTGTTATTCAGTGCCCATGCAAAGATTTTTGTCTGTAGGACTGAGATTCCATTATAGTTAATACATGGCTTTATAGTTGAACCTCATTTCGTACTCATAAGAAGGCTGACCTATACCTAGCGGGACTCCCAATGAGTCTAGTTTAAGCTCTTTTTCGACTCTCCCAAAAAGTGAAAAGATTGTCGAGTGAACTTGTCTCTTTCACACTCGTAAATTGGATTTGAAAGGACATCTAATTGGTGTAATTTTACCCCTTTTCAAACCAAGTAGACTAAATTCACAAAAAGGGACATTTTTTGGTGCTAAGTTGTAATTGCATATCATTCTCTTGCTTGTAATATTGAGCCTATTGTCGGGTCTCGCTTTCGCATTATAAGCCTATAACCTCAGCAGTTTGCATCATCATCCAAGCAAAGTCTTGTTTATATCCTTTGCAGCTTGACACCCTATACCCAAGAGGAAACATTCCCCCAAGTGTCCATCTCCCGCATGCACCTCCTTTCATTGAGAATAGGTATGTTCCACTACTGGAACTAGTTGCTTACTTGCAACACTCGTTTCCTCCTCTATATCATAACATTCATTTGACTATGAAAAACAAAAAAAGATGGGCGAGAAAAGAATATTATCTTATATTGGTAGCAGTCGTGTCTCCTTTGAATAGAGCACAAACTTTTGAGTCCATATGTCATTAAAATTTTGGGTTTATCATGACCTTAGGAAGTTGAGCTCATTACTTAGATTTTACTCCTTTGACTGGTTACTCTTCTAGTCCCTATGGAGAGTTTGATTGGTGCCTCTTGCATCACAAAATTTCATCATTGAGTCTATGCTACCAGAGTCTTCCATATGTCTCATGCTCTTGTTCAAAGGATGTCTATCAACCTGTGTCGGCCATTCCTTAGAAATATTGACTTTGCATGTCGGCCATACCCTCAATATGCATCAGAATTACATGAATCTGTAGTCTTATCGTGCACCCAGGTCTTACTTTCATCATTGGTAGGTAACCTTGAACCCAACAGTTGACATTTCATCATTGGTCGTTGAATGGGGGGGTTCCCTTGTGTTTGACAGAAATAAATCTATTCACACATCGATTCATGCAGTGTCTTGGATGCCATTAGCCCTATTGGTGGTTTCCTCAACTTTGTCAACTTTGTCAGTAGTTTTCCTTATTGGCTACTATTCATAGGGTCTTTTTCATGTACCTCTTGCATCTAGCACACGCGAAAGATTCACAGGGTCATTGGTTTGTGAACATGTTCTTCATCCGATTTCCTCCAAATCATCAAGCTTCTACTTTGTACCTCATGTTGAAATATGAGAGATGCCTCAATTCTCTCCTTTCAGTGGGTCTCCTTCCATCGACTTCAACCCACCTATTCTAGAAACGAGACCTAGAGTCATATGAGTACCTAGAGGCTTGTAGTCATTAGTGGCAGGTTCTCCCACCATCGACAGTTGGGAATACATCAATGTCTCCTGATCGATGGATTCTTCAAGTGTTTGACCTTGACACCTTTATTCACACTTCTAAGAATGTACTCGGTGCCTTGATACCTACTTTCATTATCGGTAGGTTGCCTCACGTTTGTTAACGGTATACCTTAATGACCGATAATCAAACGAAGTCTCATTGTGTTTGACCTCAAATCCTTCATTCACACTATGTAAACTTTCACCTTTGGTGGATTATGTAGAAGACTTGAAGACATCAGTTCATAGTCGCAGATTTCCCGAGTTGTTTCTATATTTCATTGGACTAGTACCTATGTGACTTCAATGCTTATGGGGAATCATATTGTACTCCATTGTATACAGATATCTTCATATTTATTTTGAGACTGGTTTTACTGGGCCTTGTTTGTGACTATGACAGCCTTTGGCATATAGCCACCTTTGTATTTCTTATTCATGGACATGAACAACTATTTGATATATTTTCACATGGATCTCTAGTGTAATTCAAATTCGCAGCCATGTGCGCAAAGTCAATATAGATTGTAATATTCTCATGAGAAACTAATTCTTCCAGCTGAGTCTCCATTACTCCACTTATTGGTATTATAATGTAGTTCAACCATCGTAGATACTCCTATGACCTCACACATTAGGGGGCATCTGTTATAGAAAGAGTTTCCTCACCCTATGCAAAGTTTCTCAGAAGGCCATTTTCCATTTCCCTATGCACACTTGAAGTCCCCTTTTGCAAATCCCAGAGATAAAAGTAATATTTTTCCACATACACGCTCCCTAACTATTATACAACAGGTGTATATGCAGGTTGCACCATTACAACCCATGTACATCAGGTTGTGTGCCCAAAATTAAAAAATAGTGTTGGGTTTCCATGTCACGTCATGAGATCCATGATCCTTCACCTTCCATATACTAGAAATCTTTTGAATCAACCCTTCAGTTACATTTGAAGGCTATAAAAGGGCCATATACGAGCTATGGAAAAGAGGAGAAGAATTGAACTTTGGAGAAAATTTACTCTGGAGAAATTATTCACTTCATATTGAGTCTGCATCCCTTTGTCCTTTTAAGTCTGAACACATTGTTCATCCCCCAAGCTCTTCCCTACTTGATTGAGAACCTTATTGTCTCTCTTATATGAGATTTCCTTTGGTGGAGGATTGAAGTGGTGGAGGCCCAACTAGAAGGGATTTAGTTTCTCGGTTCTGAACCGTTCTGACACAAAAGTTTGTAATTCATTCACTTTTGTCGATTACATTTTAATAGAAATAATCTTTTCTTGTCCAATTAATGTCTTGAAAATATTTTAATTATTATTCCATGGGCATATTTGTTATGAATATTGATGGATTATGCTATTGAATGTGATAAATTTATATATTATCACCATATGCTTGCATTTTTTGGTTGTTGAGGACAGGTTGCAGGTGCATTGCTTTGGGTCAAGTGCTCAACGATGGACTTCATCGAACGTTTGGATGATGTAGGCTCTTTATATTCTCTTGTTAGCATATTTGTTTATATATCATACCTAGGATTAGAGTTGATTTCTGCAGTCATTTTCGTCTGTTGTGGTTTACCCCATCCCATAGAGAGATTTTCCTCGTAACACTCAGTTGACCTCCAGTTGCATCACTAACCACAGTTCTACACTCCTGCGAACATGAGACCTTCAGATGGCCCCAACTCTACAAGAAAGATATTGACTTTTCCACTACCTACAATATGCTAGGAACAAACACAACTGTCTTTGATTTCCATCTTTAGGATGCATTGTTGTGCCATATGGGACATCTCTGTGTCCCATCAAGCATGCAAGAAAAGCTGATTTTGGAAGCTCACTATAAGTGGGTGGCAGGACACTTCAATGTAGAAAATATAGTTGTAGTGATGCATCAAAATTTCTATTGGCCGAATCTTCGACACGATGTCATCAAGTATATCAGGTCCTGCACGGCCTGTGCCATTTCCAAACTGACCATTAAGAAACAAGGCATGTACACCCCTCTTCCTACTCCCTATAGGCCCTGGAAATCCATCTCGATGGACTACATGTCGGGCCTTCCTTCAACCAAGCAGGGAAATGATTGTGTTTTCTTGTTTGTTGATCGATTTTCCAAGATGGCAATTTTGGTTTCCTAGAAGAAGAGCATCATTGTGGAGGCCACTACAAATCTCTTCTTCTAATGAGTGTGGGTACATTTTGGGGTACCACATACCATCGTCTGAGATCTGGATATCTGGTTTCTCAACACATTCTGGTAGATCCTCTGGTCATGGCTAGACACCAAGCTCATCAAATCCATGGCCTTCCACCCCCAAATAGATGGTCAAACCGAGGTTGTCAACATGATGATCAGGCATATCTTGCGCATGTACAATTCCAAGAATCCACACACATGGGATGAGAGTCTTCCCTATGTTTAACATAGTTACAATAGATCCATACATAGCTCAATTGGCCACAACCCCTTTCAAGTGGGGTTGGGATTTCAACCATTGGGTCCCATGGATGTTGCACTACCCCTTGCATCCACACAGGAAGAATCATCCTTTCGTACAAGTATGGGATTCCCAAAACCATACTGTAAATATCAAGTGGAACCACGTCTAACTTTACCTCATCAATGAAATTGGATGTGATCACGAACCATAACTTTCATTGTTTATTTACCTGTACTTGAGCATTATCACAAATCCAACCCAAAGGATACTGTCTTGGATGAGGCCTAGTTTCCAATCCCAACTTCTGAACATCTTGTTATGAAATAAGATTCACTTGTGATACACTATCAACAAGTGTATCAATCTTAGTATCCTTTGAGATAACTTGTAAATGAAACATATCGTTTCTTTGCCTTCCATCATGGAATACTTTAATCTTTGATGAAGAAGTACTCGAATTGAAACTTGCAACAAAAGATTTACCTTTGATGCCCATAGTTGCAACATCAACTTCATCCTTAGAATCTGATCCAAGATCATGTACTATGGTCATGGTCTTATTATTACCTTTTCTAGGTTGATCCCACTCTAAATTCAATTATGGATGCAACTTCCAACACTTTGCCTCCTCATGTCCTTTCTTCTTGCAATGAGAACATGTAGGATTATATTCTTCTTTCTTCTTCACTATAGTTGTCTTCTTGAATTTATGTGGCTTCTTCGACTGCTTCTTGAATTTATGTGTCCTTCCTTTGATTTTACCACCAGTTCTTTTGGCCTTCTTTAGATCCTTGTACATTTCTTCCACCATAGCTTTCATTTCCATGGATGCGGAAAATAATGCATCTTTAGTACCAAAAGGTTTTGGATTCAAAGAATCCATGTCTGTTGTTGAATCCATTTCTTGCTCTAAAATTCATGCCTCAAACCAATCTCAGGAATATACTCTTCAACGATCATTCACCAAGCGTAAATCTGGACCACTGTAAGCATTCACCTACAAATAAATGTCAAAACCAGATTTGATACCACATCTCTCAAAGAAGTGGATCAAAAAACCTTCTATGATACCGCATGATCTGAAAATACCACACAAGTTATGATACCAACTTGAACCTTAAATATCAAACAAACTTGGATACTCATCCTTCCCAAAGAAGCCTTAGATTCCAATTAGTTCATATGCAGATACTGTAGATTTTAACCTTGTACAATATTTTACTACAAATAGATTTTCAATAAAAGAAAAAAAAAGATACAATGGAAAATACACACATCACACGGATATTTTTCCCCTACAAACCCAAACTGGGAAAACTAATGTATTCTATATTCATTCATAGTAATACATTATTTACAATACAATATACATATAGGAGCGAGAGACATCCAAAACCCTAACCCAGTGATATGGATTAGTCAACAAACCTAATTCCTTAATCGAAAATAGATAAGCATTGGAAAAAACCATCTGCCAAAAAAATGCCCAACAATGGACACGAAAAATTGAGGCGACATGCAAAACGAGGAAAAAATGTGACAAGTTTCCTGAGTCAAAAAGAATTTCTTGGGAGCGCTGCTCCCGAACCCTTGCACAGGGGGGCTATCATCCCCCTGTTCTCCTGGCGCAACGTAGCAGACACTTAGAAAATTCATGCAAAGAATATAACACATACCCAACAGATACTAAAACATCCAACCAGATTTGGGAATATAAATGAAGATCACTTTACTATTTGCAAAATGTCATGTGAATGTCTTACGTGTCCATTAATATTGAAAAATAACTTGAACTATAAATGAGATAATACAACAGAAAATAAAAGAACTCAAACACATATATAATTGACATACATCAATGCATCTTCAAAGTCCCTTTAAATAACATAACTCTTCTTCATCATCTTAAAATTCCAAATTACATTACAAAATGAGCTTACAAAACACAATTTTAAACATGCTACAAAATTTTGTTGCTCAAATGCAAAAAATGAGTGCACCGTTGAATTCCTAGAGAAAAATCGTGAAAATTTGATATAAAATACTCGAAATTTCGTCAAGGTGACCCTCAACACGCTTTACAGTGTAGTCTCATACCCTTTGTACTCTTGGCATGTTTTACGAGACTAAATATGCATAGAAATGTGTGTACAAAATTTTGGATCCGTTCCTATTAAATAGGCCACGATCCTAACTTACCTCATGAATTTAGTGGCAACTATTTCTATTTTTGGTGGGAATCCCACCAAATATGGAGTCGTTTGGTGGATTGGTTAGAACCATCTATTATAATACCAGAGGTGAGGGTTCTATTCCT
>JASDQU010105970.1:0-12013 GCA_032191745.1 Picea mariana | reverse complement strand
ATATACCATGTTTATCGAATGGTATGTGCATTTGTGAATAAATTTTCCACAATAAACAAGTTATAGTGATTGTAGTTAAGGTGAAGAAGTTGGTAAAAATGTTTGATTCATAGTCATCATTTTGTTTATATGGATCCTTAGTGTATGATGCCTTACATTTATGAAAACATAAAACTTTATAATGCAATGATTATCATTACTTGTTTAATTATTTTGTTTCATCTCTTCAATCTTGATATATTTAGCAATGTATGTCATAGTGATACACATACACATACATAAATAAAATGTTGTACATTAATCTTGGATTTAGATATATACACATTAGAAAATAAATTCAAAGTCTTAAAATCCAAAAACACATTGTGGCAATTCAATATGACACATTTGGAATCAAAATTCACAATTTTATAATCAAAATTGTCACTTTTAGATTTCAAAATTGACACTTTTAGAATCAAAATTTGCACTTTGGGGATCAAAACTCACACTTTAGAATTAAAATTATTTGAAATTCACACTTTCATAATATAAATTCATAGTTTAAAAAATTTATATTCACACTTTTGAAATCTAATTTTGCACTTTAGAAACACCGATATTCACACTTTTGAAAACGAATTTCATAGTTTTTTAGTATAAATTCTACTTATTAGTTCAAATTTTATGAAATGGCCATTCTTGTATTAAGGAATACGAGACCATTGGTAAGAGTGCCTCAAAGTGACTCTAGATTTTCACTTCGAAAAGTATATCATTCACTCTTCCCATTTGCAATAAAACCTTTTGCATCCATTGGTGAATCGATGGGAGGATACAAGTGAGACATTTCATTGACTTATTCTTTGCTCCATCTTCTGTTTTTCACTTTAACTTGAAGTGTTTTCACTTTGGGGATTGAAATTCACCAGTTAGAATCAAAATTATTTGAAATTCACACTTTCATGATCTAAAATCATAGTTTTGAAAACTGATATTCACACTTTCAAAATCCAATTTTGCATTTTAAAAACATGGATATCTACACTTTCAAACATGAATTTCATGATTTTTTAATTTAAAATCTTACTTATTAATTCAAAATTTAATGAAATGGTCATTCATTTAATAATGCATATGAGAGCATTGGTAAGAATGCCTTAAAATGACTGCATATTTCCACTTTGCAAAGTATATCATCCACTCTTTCCATCTGCAATAAAACCTTTTGCATCCATTATCTACAAGAGGATAAATGTGAGATATTTCATTGACATTCTTTGCTCCATCCTTTTCCTTTCACTTTAACCTGAAGTGTTTCACACATGACATACTAACTCCACATGTCTCTATCCAATTCAAAGTATTTTGCAATATCATTTGAGAATTGAATCAAGCTATCATTAAAATGAAGGTTTCACTATGGGTTATTGCATCACAATGAATCTTTTCCAAGGTTACGCGACCATAAGGCAAAGAATATCAAATGGATGATTTTACAAGAACAGAATTGTGATGATTTTCCTCCAATATAAAGACGCAAGTGTTAAATAAAATGTAATCAGAGGAAAAGCATTATCAAATAATCGTTTCATCATGCTTTCTCTGTCGACGATTCCTCAAGCAAGACGATACCTCTCCAAGCATGTGATCTACTATAAATGGAAAATGAAACTATGAAAAGCATTGGAATTCAATCTTTGTTAAAGATATTAAAACAACAAGAATTTACCAAGCAAGTTCATGAGAAAAAATTCTAAATGAAAATAGAATATTGTAGAAAAATTCATCAAGATAGTTTAGTGAGTTAGTTTGAGTAGTTAATAAGTAGGAGATCATGGGGTCAAGTATTTGTGATGACTGTTTCTGTAGATATTATCGGATCTCACTTGATGTCCCCGTCGAGTCAAGTTGCCAAAAATGCAATTGACCAGTTTACCTTCCATACCATCCTCGAAATGAAGAGGAGTACCTAAGATTTCCTGAAATTTATATTCCATTGAAGAAGAAAAAACACTCATCAAAATAGCTTGACATTGGCATTTTACCATCATAAATAACAATGACTTGAACATGGTTGTTACACAATAAGATCCTCCATCTCACACATGTTCAACATATAAAATTAATTTATAACCATTTATAACCATGTCATTAATTCAATTAACATTCAAAAGAAAACTTACAAAATGTATACATTAAGCCAAGATATTTTCAAGGCGATGTCATCTAGTATTTTAAATGGAAAACTCTTAGAGAGTCTTTCCATAATATACAAGATAAGTCCACGAGGCGTTTATAAAATGGCTTGGTTTTCTCTTCACATAGTAAATAATTCATTGGTGTAGTTTTCATAAAGCCTTTCCATCTACTCAGGGGTGATGGTGAGGGTAAATGGAACATTCATTTGTATGAATGTTTACTGCTCCATCTTTGTTTTTCAAGAATTTAGCACAAGACAAAGTTTGAATGCTATTCCTTTTGCATGTTCGTTACTTAATCTAATTTATTTGTAAATTCATGAAAATAAAGTGATTCAAACCGAAGAAGCTTCCATTGTCATTTTTCCAAGCTCTTCATAAAATCTCTACATAAACTTATGTGTGAGATCAAGTTAGAAAATGAAAAACATCTAATGGAGAGTTCTATGAATATTTTTTACTAGCAATTTCTTAAAAAAAAACAATATTCCTTCAAACATAAGATTTACAAAGAATGGAAAGGGAACAAAGGGATTGCTCTTGTGAAATTTAATCAATGCAAATTCAATGTTGTAGGCATTAAAGGACAAGATAATGTTAAGCACAAATTCAAGTGCTGATTTTTTTTAATGACTGAGAGTGTTGGCACAGGATATTCCCATTACAGTGTTGCATTTCAAAGGAGAATGTTGAAACTCCAAGAAAAAGATGAAATATTTCTTTCTCTAATTCTTGGATACCAAATTTGATTCTTCTTTCTTTACCAATGTCTCCAAGCTTCAAAACACATTGGCTTTATTTGTAGCTTGATTTCTTTGATGTCTAGAAACTCTCTAGAAAACATCGTAATGAGAAATTGATTTACATATGTAATGGATATATTTGGACACTACGAAGCTTAGTGCCATGATTTTGATGATGGGGAAAACATTCTATGGGTGTTTGACAAGCCCATTTACAGATATAAAAGGGATATGAACCATTAAATCTTAATATTGTTTCCCCAACAACCAAAATTTTTGTAAATCAATTGTTGAATGGGGATTGTCTCTCTTTAAGCCCATGGGTATCTCTGCATTACTTCCAAAATGGATAAATGGTTTTCCTACTTGTTAGAATGGCTTCAGGGATGTTCAAACTTGGAAAACCAATTAGAGATTGGAGAGAGTATATAGAAAGGAAGAAAGAGGTCATTGCACTAAAGCAAATGAGAAATGAGGGAAAAGAGAACAACATTCAACCTTAAAAGCCCCCAACATTTCATGATGAAGTTTTCCCTTCAATTATCATAAATAGGTTTATGCTACCAAAATATCATTGGAATATCGAGGACCTCTTCCTCTTGATAATATGTTTCTTGCCTAGGTACCTTGCTTTTCAACCAAGGAGGGAGTCACAACCACATTAAGGAAGCCAAGGACCCATCCCAAGGAGGGGATTTGGAGCTCATTAACTTTATAAAAAACTTATACATCAGGTGTATTTTTTTACATTCTCATTGGTAATGGAAATGCTTTACATTTTTTCATAGGTTTCTTCTTTTTGTTATTTATTTCATAAATAAGATATGTTTTGAAGTATGCAAAGTAGACTTAGGGTTTAGTTTTCTAACTCTATACACCATTTTGTTTGGTCTTCATATGAAACCATTAATATAGTGGGATTGGTCTACCCTTGTAACAAATTTGCACCAAGACTTAGCAAGCAACTCAAACATGAATGCAAATGATTAAGTTCATGAGGCAAAGGCCCAATTTCTCTATTTATATGGTAAACAATGATGGGAGATGGTTGACCTACCCAAAGGAAGCAATTCACTGGGTTTAGTGACTAAAAAACACAATTTCTTGGCATGGATAGTAGGGAGTTCTTCAAGGTGAGATATTTTCCTTTTGAGAGAAAATCAATGACCCTAGAGCTCAACAAGGCTCAATTGCTATCCTCCCAAGATGAAAAATTTCCTTTTCTTAGGAAATTCATTTGAAATTAGTAAGTCTTAGGCACCTTTCTTTGTTTGGGAATGAAAAAATTCATGTACCTCCAAAAACGAGGTTCAATCACTCACGTTGGAGTCTTGTTGGCCTCTGTACTTGGTGATTTTTCCTTCATGATAAATCGTTGTCTTAGGGAGCCATCAAACTTCCAAAGTGAGTGATTTCATTCTTTACTTGATGAAACACGTCCAGAGCTAAGGAAAAACCTCACAATTTATCTAAAAATTAAAAAATATCATTCCTCATTGTAAATTGAACTATCATTTGCCAATTCATTGAATTTCCATGATTGTTTAGTGTTTGCATAGTTTTTTCTACTCATCAGTGGTCACAAAGAATCATTGGGGCATCAATAGTTTCACATCACTTCACACTTTGAAACAAATCTTGAAACTCCTTTTTGTTGGAGAAAATTCTATTTTCGACACACTAGTTCAGTGGGAGTTAACTGACTAGTTCTATTTTAGACTTTCTATTTTTACCATCACTATTATGCATGCATGCATTCCTAAGGAAAGTTAACTGCATGATTTTTTTTCTTAATTATGGAATGTTTTTCCCTATATATGAGTGTATTCCACTCATTCATTGTATCATATTAATCATGATCTATGTATCAATCATTAGCTCATTGGAGTAGTGTGAATATATTTTCTCATTCTTCCATATTGAATCTCTCTTCCTTTATTGATAAGCTTTGTTTGTACATGATTTAGCAAGATCTCCTATACAGGTTTCCATGAAACACTGACATGGTATTAGAGCTATGCTTCTTGGAGCAAGCCAGACAAGGCAAAGACTAAGGAAAATCAGGGTTTTGACAAGCTAAATCCATGGTCGTACCTTTCAGCAGTTATTCCTCCCAAAATATTACATTTTTGAGGAAATGGCCTGCGTGGAAAGTAAATCCTCCTGAAACTGATACGAATCTATGGTTGTACCTTTCTATAGTGATTTCTCCAAAAATATTAAGTTTTTGAGGAAACGACTTGCGTGGGAAGTAAATCGACCCATTCTGCAAGTGGGTTTTCAACCGTTTGGTGAGTGTTGGCCCTTGGTTATGGAAGTATGCGAAGATAAAGGAAGAAAAGGGAGAATGTGAACTTCATGGAAGACACAGTGACTAATTTGGGTCGAAGTGAACAAAAGAGCAAGAAAGATGGAGCGAAGCCCGAGAAAGCAAGTCGTTGGAAGAGGATATCAAGGATGACAGATAAGTAAGGAAGAAGGATCATGGACTTGTCAGCAAGCAGAAAGAGCCACCGTTGGATGCTTTGGATCTCCATGTGAGAAGGAAGGAAAGACAGGCTGGCGAAGCCCTGAAAATATGGATCAAGTTGACCTAGGGTTTTAGATACCTAGGGTTTTGGTATCTAGGGTTTTTGACACCTAGGTTTCAGACTAAGGTTGTTGGTGAGCTATTGTAATGTATAAATAGAGGTCTAAAGGGCCTAGTTTGGGTTGGTATTTTTGGGTTGGTACGATAATCCCAGTCACCAGAGTGTCCATAGCACTCTCAATAGTAGTCCACCACACATTTAGTCAGGAACCCTAGGAAGATCTATGGCAGATGAGATGAGACTCCCTATATTTAGGGGAGATGGATCTAAAGATCTTGATCAGCACTGGTTCCTACATGAAGCCGTATGGAACATTAAGAATGTCACAGATGAAGCTGTCAAAATAACCTAGTTCAGTACAACTCTAAGAGATCGCGCACTGAGTTGGTACATGAAACTTGTCCAAGGACTTGCGCAACCTAAGCCATTAAATCATATCAAGAACGCGCTGATTACAGAATTCAAGAAACCTAAGTCATAATACCAATGTATCACAGAGCTGAAAGAGATCAAGCAGAAGGTAGTTGAACCTGTGTGGGAATTTGATCAAAGATTCAAAACCTTGACATGTCGATTGAATTTTCAGATCTCGGATGAACAAAACAAGGAATGGTTCATTGTTTTCCCTCTACCACACATCAGAGTTCCCCTGATGCAACAAAAGATTGCTTCACGGGCTGAGACATTGGAGATCACCATGACGATGGAATCATCCCCTATGGGAGAATCTAATTTAGGTATGGGTTAGATCCTGAGTCAGCTAACTAGTTTGTCTCTGCAGGTCGAAGATATGAAGAAAGACAAGGGAAAAGATATAAGAGAAGACATTTGGTGTGTCAGATGCAGATCATAAGGTCATGAAAAGGAACACTGCCCTTTATTCAATGAATATTTGGCTTCTAGAGCTCCGCTCCCCTTGAAGCAAGTCACCTTACCCTGGTGTGAGGTATGTAGGAACAAACATCGTACTGGTGAGTGCTATTATATTCAAAAGTATGTTCAGACACCTACAAATTTGTACTGTACATTCTATAAGTCCATAGGACATGATGATAGAGATTGTAAGGCTTATGATCTCATGCATGAAAGGTCAAGAGACATATATAAGATTCAAGGTGAAGTACAACAAGAAGGAAACACTACAAAGTACAACTCTCTAGGAAGAGGAAACTTCAATCCTCGCGGTGGATTTAGAGGAAGAGGACAAGGAGGAGGAATGAGTCGAGGCCAAGGACAGATCATCTGCTATAACTACGCACAGCCAGGACACCTCACAAGAGATTTTCATAACCCTTGTACCACTTGCAGCTATTGTAGCTCATTTGACCATGTTATAGAAGATTGTCCCGTACTTCTAGCTAAGCTTCAGGAAAGATGAGGACCTCAGTAGAACCCACAAGTGCAACTGATCTATTTTGAACCTCACGGAGAATATCCTAGAGTTGTTGTTATAACCAGAGGAGGCGTTGTTACAGGAGAAGATAGACTAACCCAAGGGAAGACTACAAGATATTCAGGAATTAGAAAATCAACAGAGAAGACCTAGACCTTTGATGCAAATTAAGAAATACATATATTTGAGGAAGCAAGAAAATAATTTAGAGGAGACCAAGGTTCTTCATCAAAGACAAGACCAGAAGTAAGAGATTATGGAATACCTCACTCATTTTATCAGTTTGCTTCACCAAGAGGAGGAAAAGAGGTAAGCAAGCTCATGGAAGTTTTACATACTTGTATTAAGTTGATTCAAGATGAAAGAGAATTACAAAATTTAATCAGGCAATATGAGAAAGGAAAGATAGATCCCTTACTGAATGGGAAGTGCACCAAATAGGTAAGAAGAGAAGGAAAAATAAGGAATTACATTTGAACGCTCAAATAGGAGAATACGAGATAGACTATGTGGTCCTCGACTTAGGGTTGGAGTTCAATGTCATGATGAAGAAAACTTGGGCATAGATGGGAAAACCGAAGTTGATCTATTCCCCTATCAGGCTTAGGATCACTAATGAACAAGCTGTCATCCCATTTGGACGATTGGAGCATGTCCCTATGGACATCGACGGAGTAAGAACATTTGCAGATTTTGAGGTAATTGAAATAGTTGATGACAGTTTCTCTTACCCTGCGCTATTAGGAATCGATTGGGCCTTCAATAAATCTATTGTTGTTGACTTAAAGAAAAGACGTATGAATTTTGAAGGAGATGGTCTTAGGGTCATCACACCTTTATATCCAGATGAATTTCAGTGATACACAGAGCCCATCAAAGAAGAAGACTATGCATATGCACTAGAAAACATCTACAAGCTAACAACCAGACAATAGGATTACATTAATCCTACAGCCGATGGGAATCTAAGTTGGTGAAGTGACAGTGCATGCTCATCAGACTTAGAATAAGCACTGGAAAACTAGCAGAACCTGATGTATGAAGTATCTACAAGGATATGTGATATATTAAGCAGAGAAGTTTGTTGGATCGACACAAGACTAAGTAACCTACCCACATTTGATGGTCTTAATCTGTTAGAATCCTTCCTATCAGAATTTGAAGCAACTGTACCAACACAACAAAGGTTGTTGGCAATGGATGAGGCCTTGAAATCCACACTAGAAAGATGGTGGGGGACACGCAAAAGTAATATTATAGATTAGGTACAATGTTGTACTCTGATGACAGCACGATTCTCAACACAAGTAGAAGGTTGCGAAGTTCGCTACACATATCGAATCTGCCCAAAGGACCATTTGCAAAGCTGTGAAGAGGCCTGGAGAGACATTCCACAAGAAAAATGGGTACACAAATTCATCAATACGCTGGACACGACACCTATCAATTGGTACCTTCAAGAAGAACTGTGCCTCATCACTACAGATTGGAAAGGTATGATTCAAAATTTTATAATTACATTCCTATTTGAAAGTCAATTTCTTTCGGTAGATCAAGCATTACAGATTGTGAGATAGAAATTATTCGAGGAGGTATCCAACCTTCCCTTAGAACAGGAAGAGGATGAATGGACTGCGCCTCTCCAGAAACTGCAAGGTTGTTACAACATCAATGCCGATGAAGACAATGATCTGAGGAAGGTGAACATCACAGAAATAGGAGGCCAGAGGGATGTGGAAGGGCCAGGAGTTGAGTTACTATTTATTGGACATTCGATCAAGATTAAGAAAATCAATATTGGAATAGAGGAGACATGGAAGCTTGCAAATGTCGAAGATTATTGGGATGTTGCTACCATTGACAAGATTATTGAGTTGCTACATGAATTTCAAGACTTGTTTCCAACCAAGTTCAGTGATATGAAGGGCATTAAAGGGCCTATGGGAGAGATGAGGATCCCTTTAAAACCAAATGCTAGACCAATCAAATAGAGACCTTACAGATTGAACCCTAAATATAAGGAGAAAGTGAATATTGAGCTTGACAGAATACTAGAAGTAGGGATTATAGAACCTGTGGAAGAATCAGAGTGGATTAGCCCTATGGTGGTGCAAGACAAGAAGACAGGCGAGATCAAGATCTGCATAGATCTAGGAAGCTGAATGATGCTTGTTTACATGACCCCTTCCCTACACCATTCACTGACGAAGTGTTAGATAACGTGGGAGGCTAGAAGGTATATTCTTTTACAGATGGATTTTCAGGATACCATCAGATCCGGATTTCTAAGGAGGACTGCCATAAGACCACGTTTTCCACAGAATGTGGATCCTACCAATATACAGTGATTCCATTCGGATTGAAGAATTCCCCAACCATCTTTTTTGGGTTGGTGGTCGAAGCATTCAAAGAATTTTTGCTTAAATTTCTAGAAGCATATTTTGATGACTGGATTGTGTTTAGTTTGTTGAAAAATCACATTGAATTTCTAAGGCTAATGTTGGATAAATGCAGGCAGTGCCAAATTGATTTGAATCTGAAGAAGTGCATTTTCTTTTCACCATTTGGAGTTCTGTTAGGACATATTGTATGTAAGCAAGGAATGCTGGTACATCCATCCAAGATCGCTATTATAGTTGATCTACCCCCTTCCTACAACAGTTAAACAGCCACGCATTGCGCAGGGACACACATGCTACTACATGAAGTTCATTAAAGGACATGCTCAAATTACAACACCCATGGAGAAGATGTTGAAAAAGGATTGTCAGTTTAGTTGGACTGAAGAATGCCAGCAGAGCTTCGACACACTAAAAGAGAAAATGGTTACTGCGCCCATTTTGGTCATTCTAGATTGGACCAAGGAATTTCATGTACATGTCGATGCATCTTCCATTGCATTGGGAGTTGTTTTAGCATAGCCAGGAATAGGAGACATTGACCACCCGTTAGCCTTTGCTAGCAGGAAGCTATCTACAGCTGAGATTAATTATACCACTACTGAAAGAGAGGGATTAGCCATGGTGTATGCATTGTAGAAATTTCGCCACTATTTGTTGGGAGGACACTTTAAAATGTTTACTGATCACTTCGTGATGAAATACCTAGTCAACAAGCCAATGTTGGGGGGAAGGATATGCATATGGCTTTTGCTATTTCAAGAATATGATTTTGAGATCATAGTAAAACCAAGAAGAATGATTAAGGGTCTTGACCACTTGTCGAGATTGGAACATGGAGAAGAGCCCACTAATCTGGAAGATACACTGCCAGATGCACAACTACTATCCATTAGAAAGATAGATGACCACTTTGCAGAGATAGTCCAGTTCCTATCAACAGGAATGGCACCTAGTGAGTACACAATTCCACTGAAGAAAAAACGAGTAGTGTGTGTTGCATATTTCTCACTTATAGCTAGACATCTATACAAGATGGGCCTAGATGAGATATTGTGAAGATGTGTTATGGATGTAGAACGACTGTTGATCCTCGTAGAATCTCATGAAGGCATCGCAGGAGGACATTATGTAGGTAAATCAACTGTGCAGAAGGTTCTTAGAGCTGGCCTTTGGTGGCCTACTTTACATAGAGATGCTAAAGACTATTCCAGAGCCTGTGATGTATGCCAGAGGGTTGGGAAACCATCCAGAAGTGATGAAATGCCATTAGCACCACAAATGACCCTACAAACATTTGAGAAATGGGCCATTGACTTTATTGGACCTAGACACCCACCAGGAAAGCGCACAGGAGCAAGGTACATAATTACAACAACATAATACTTGACTAGATGGGCCGAAGCAAGAGCAGTCAAGGATTGTAGTGCCACTACAACTGCGCCCTTCATATTTTATGACATCATAACCAGGTTTGGATGCCCAAAGATCCTTATGAGTGATCAAGGAACACATTTCATCAATAAGACAGTTGAAGCCTTGACTGAAGAATCTACAGTCCACCATCATAAGAGCACATCGTACCATCCTCAAGGAAATGGGACAGTTGAAGCATTCAACAAGATCTTGGAGACAACACTAACCAAGATTTTCTATGTGAACAGAGATGATTGGGATTTAAGAGTACCAACAATATTATGGGCCTATAGAACCACTTGCAAGAAGCTAATAATGCAGACCCCCTTCAAGTTGGTATACGTTCTTGAAGCTATTGTTCCAATGGAATATCTGGTACCAAGACTGAGAATTGTTGATTTTACAGATATGGATGACACTGGAGTTGTTCAAGAGAGGCTCGCACAGTTGGTCGAACTTGAGGAAGATCGATTCATTGAAGGATTCCATCATCAAGTTCAGAAGGAAAGAGAGAAGGCCTACCATGATAGGCACATCAAGCAGAAGGCATTTGGACAAGGAGACCTAGTGTTGGTCTATGATAGCAAGTTCATAAAACATCCTAGAAATTTTAGAATGCATTGGCTCGGACCATATGAGATCACCTATGTCATAGAAGGAGGAGCTGCACAACTGAAGACGTTAAAGGGAGAATGGAAGGAAGAATTAGTGAATGGGAGTCAGCTGAAGTTGTACTATGACAACCAACTGCCTCACAACTCTCAGTAAAAGCATGCAGAAAAGGGTCTAGGTACCAGGTGCAGTTGAAACTAGGCACCAGACATAGAAAAGATAGTCTACATAAGGGATGGAGAGGATTCAAAGAGAAGAATGCAGAGGCTGCACTCCGCAGCCTGGAGTCAAATTAAAACAAGAAGATCAGATCTGAAGTGCCTCGGGATGAGTCAGAGGTGAGTGTTGGGGGCTTGTTGGCCCTTGGCTATGGAAATATGTGAAGATCAAGGAAGAAAAGGGAGAATGTGAACTATGTGGAAGACACAATGATTGATTTGGGTCGAAGTGAGAAAAAGAGAAGAAAAGATGGAGCGAAGCCCAAGA
Source organism: Picea mariana (assembly GCA_032191745.1). Taxonomy (NCBI): domain Eukaryota; kingdom Viridiplantae; phylum Streptophyta; class Pinopsida; order Pinales; family Pinaceae; genus Picea; species Picea mariana. The sequence continues at coordinate 193 of JASDQU010105970.1, read as the reverse complement.
AAGTGAGTCATTGGAAGAGGAGATCGGAGATGACAGATAAACAACGAAGAAGGATCATGGACATGTCAACAAGCGGAATGTTGGATCATGTTGTCATTGATGCCAATGGTTTGATTGATTGATGTCAAAGGATTGATTGATTGATGATTGATGTAATATAATATGTATTGTCCTTGATGAGAATGCATAGATG
>JASDQU010105968.1:231627-241935 GCA_032191745.1 Picea mariana | reverse complement strand
GTTGTTACCGAGCTTAAACAATTATGCTTATTTTAAACTCTTTGCAAAGAACTGAATGACAATCACAATAATGCAGGGAAGTAAGCAATAGAAAATTCGGCATCATTCACACATATGAAATATATAGAGACAGATATTTCCTGAGGAAACCCATAAAGGGTAAAAACCTCTTCTTATTTATATGATAAGTAATATTTACATTCTATACATTATCATTCTTATGAGAACCAACTCATAATGAGGCTACAACCCCTGTTTTGCAAGCTGCAACTTGCTAAGAGAACCAACTCTCTGTTTTCTCTAGCACCTACTAGAAGGAAGCACCAACTCCCTGGTTTCTCTAGCACCCGCTAGAAGGAAGCTCCAACTCCCTGGTTTCTCTAGCACCCACTAGAAGGAAGCACCAACTCACTGGTTTCTCTAGCACCCACTAGAAGGAAGTAACAACTCCCTAAGTGTTCCAGCACCAACTAGATGGAAGCACCAACTTCCAGTCACACAGGCACCAACCTGTATAATAGAGAACAACAATTCTCCCTTACACCACCCTGCCACCCTGGTTTCTTTGGCTGCAACCAGATGGAAGCTACAACTCCCTGTGTTCAAGCACCCACTTGAACCTCCGAGGGAAATAGTCCTCCCTAGCACCTCCCTACCACCCTGAAATATAAATCTTTGTCACTGAAACTTATTGCAGTGATATAATGTTCATCAATGGCTTACTAGTCTCATCACTGTTCTGCTACACTGCTCTACTCTTTTGTATCAGTGTCTCTCTGTCTGCATCTTCTTGCGCTTTCTAATCTTCTGCTCTTCTCTACAAGTGCACCTCAGCCTTCTTTTATTGTCTCATCTATGCATCTTTGTTCTTTTCTTCTGCTACGCTTTATGCTCTGGATCTTATTTTGATTCTCTAAATTACGCCTCTTCTCTGTATTTCAACTCCTTCCCATAGCATCCATTTCCCCATGTGTGATTCCTCTCTACAATAACCCCCATCTCTTCTTTGTTATACATTCTTATAGTCTCTGTGCACCTTGTGCATACCATATGTGCAATGCTTCTGCATGCTCTTCATGTCGAGTGATCTGCCTGATCATCATTGCAACTCTTCAGCTTCTCTGGTTGTTAAATCCATGTGTCCATCATCATTGGGTGTTATGCTGAGATTCCTTAGCCTGTCTACCAGTCGAGACTCTTCGTCTTCTATGTCATAGTCGAGCTCATCCTCTCTGTTGTAGTTACAGGCTTCAATGCTCTTCCATCTGTCAATCGCGTCCTGAACTGTCTTCATTCCACTTGTAGATTACTTGAGACTATTCATCTTCTCTGGCGATCACCCTGAAGTCTCTTCCAATCCTATGGAAAAAACAATCAGTCATTTCTAGCAGTTACACTGTGAACCTCCAAAAAATGTATCAACAACTGAATCGCCACTGATCGATTAACTGTGAAGAGAAACAATAGCCCTTCGATCATATTCCTGATTAACCTGCACTATTGGATTATAAATGATGGGTCTCGCACTTATTTTTCCATTTCAGCATTCATGTGGTGAAGAGTTATCTTGACGCTTGACTCCTCCAACTCCCGGTATCCGAAACTCCACTTGATGTGCCTGTTTCAGGATTTTCGGCGTTTCGCATTTCGGCACTTCAGGACTCCTGTGAGGAAGAGTCTCGACTCTTGACTCCTCCAACTCCCGGTATCTGAAACTCCAGTTGATGTGTCTATTTCAGGATTTCGGCGTTTTGCATTTCGGCACTTCGGGACTCCTATGATGAAGATTCTCGACTCTTGACTCCTCCAACTCCCAGTATCCGAAACTCCGTTTGATGTGACTGTTTTGGGATTTCGGGGTTTCGCATTTCGCAAGTTCCTGCCGTGAGTTGCTTCCTTGACTCCTTCAGCTCCCGGCATCCGAAACTCTGAAATGGAATCTTTGTTTATGATATCCGAAATGGAATTTAGCTTCTGATCTTGCCATGTGATCATCGTTGTACTGTTGGTCTTGATCTTTTCCATCAATGACAAGCATGCATACTCTGCACTCTAAGTGCACCTCTACACTATCTCTTCTGGTATTCACAAGCTTTCTCTGTTGTGTCTTCCCAAAATACTTCTGGTGCCCGCCTAACACATTATACCTGTACTCAAGCCATCATCGTTGTTGTACTTGACTTCAATGACAAGCATACACTGCCTATAAAACATGCCAACATATAGGTATGCAATGGTATTGGTATGCAATGGTATTGGCATGCAATGATATGCAATGGTATTGGCAAGGGTATTTATTATGCATTGGTGTGCAATGGTATTGGCAAAGTTTTGTAGTGGTATTGTCAATGGTATGTGTTGGTATTCAATGGTATTGGAAATGGTATTTATTATTCATTGGTATGCAATGGTATTTATTATGCATTGTTATGAAATGATATGCAATGGTATTGGTATTGGTATGCAATGTTATGGTATGGTATGGTATGGTATTCAATGGTATGGATTGGTATGCAATGATATTGGAAATGGTATGGATTAGTATGCAATGGTATTGGAAATGGTATGGATCGGTATGCAATGGTATTGGCATGCAATGGTATTGGCATGTAATGGTATTGGCATGCAATGGTAAGCAATGGTATTGGTATGCAATGGTATTGGCAATGATATTTATTATGCATTGGTATGCAATGGTATGCAATTGTATTGGTATGAAATGGTATTGGTATGCAATGGTATTGGAATTAAATGGTATTTATTATGCATTGGTATGCAATGGTATTGGCAATGGTATGCAATGGTATTGGCAGTGGTATTTATTATGCATTGGTATGCAATGGTATTTATTAAGCATTGGTATGCAATGGTATTTATTATGCATTGGTATGCAATGGTATGCAATTGTATTAGTATGTAATGGTATTGGTATGCAATAGTATTGGAAATGGTGTTTATTATGCATTGGTATGCAATGGTATTGGAAATGGTATGCAATGGTATTGGTATTGGTATTGGTATGTAATGGTATTGGTATGAAATGGTATGCAATGGTATTTATTATGAATTGGTATGTAATGGTATTTATTGTTTCTTGTCCTTGGAGGCTCACTATGACTTGTGTCTTGTTCTTGGAGTCTCACTATACATGTGTCTTGTTATTGGTGGCTCACTATACTCTTCCCTTTGCACTCTAGAGGTACTTGCTATGCTTTGTCAAGCTACTGTAGAGATCTAGTTTGTTTTCTATGGGTTATGTATTACATGGTCTTGCATCTCTCCTTTGGCTTAAGGTTTTTGGCAAAGGACTTGATAAATCCATGATTAGATATTGATTTATGAGGACTTGATCATAGTGAAAGGTTGGTGATTTATAAGGGTTATATGACCATTGGGAGCAAAAAAGAACTCAAGCTACACATAAATAAACAACTCTACATAAGAAATGAAAAATGACATATTAACATAACAATATCCAACTAAGTTATTGAAAGTCAACTAATGATACCTTATTCTCCATCCAGATAACAAAATCAGACCACGTTTTGTCGTGTATCATATCGAATTCTAATTGTGATGGATAATGGCCATATTGTTGCTCCTGTCAAAACATGGCAGATGGACTAGTTAAAGTAATTAATATCCAATCATTTACTTTTTTGTACACAATTAAAAAAAAATCATTTCAGATACTAAATATACTTACAAATTTGCATATTAAGGCTTCAAAACTTGTTTGGCCACTATGATGTGTGGCACAAAATTTGGAAAGCATGGCCTTCGATACCTTGTCCTGAAACATAGACTAATTCAATTTAATTATGCACCAGTAAAATATAAAAATCGTTTAATGAATTTGAAATAATCTTATGACCAAATTCAAATACTTGTGTCCTCTCCTCACCATACTTCCTCTGTGCATCCGCTATATCATTTTCTTTCACGAGCTCTTTCCATTCTTTCACACTTACATCAATTGGCCTTAATTTGTTTCTTAGCTCAGAAGGAATTTATTTTATCTTTTTCGTTTGGTTGCAAAAAAATCTTTTGCAATTTTGATTCATTTGTTTTTTTATCTTCTTTACTGACCAACCTATCCCAAATTTAGTCTCGATGTCATGGATGACTTCTTTTTGAAGGTGCATGGGTATCTTCAATAATGGAAGATGTAGATTCTCTTTGAAGTGTTGAAGGCATGATTACCTTAACCTACGCATGAAAAATTTCCTGATATCTATCATTATGATATTCTCGGAGACAACATCATATTCTACCTCAGTTTCGTATGTACCAATGCAAGATGCATTTGGTGGTGGAATAAATATATGTCCCGGGAGTGGTTGGTACACTGGATGTCTATGCTCCCTATTCCACATTCTTAGAGGTTATTGCGATTGATTTTATCCTTGATATTTTGCATGATCCCAGACTTGATGGGGAATCAATCGATTCCCTTTGACAAGGTTGCTTTGGTTGAATTGTTTCAGTGTCTTTAGTAGATCGTTCTTCCACATATTTGGCAAGCATGGAAAAGTCCATACCTTCTAGTTTTTTCATTGCTTCTACCCCCAATAGAGAATCCATTGCCTCTTTCAGTTTCTCACTGTCACGTACCTATATATGTACAAATAAATTTTGTATTTTAAATTTAAAATTAAAAAAATAAACCCTATATATAGAGAGGAAATTTCTTCTTTTATAATTTTGAAATAAAAAAGTAAAAAATACAATTCAAACAAGTAATGGAAACATGTAAAAATCTATAAATTGAGTATGGAATACCTCATCCTGGCAAGAATCAGATCCCTTTGCTCATTTCCCTCTGTTGCTTGACATTTTTTGTCATCCTAAGGAAAAACAATTTCCTCCAAACCATGAAAAATCCCTTCTCTTTTCTATGTACATTTTGCTCCCTTCCCTCTAATTGTTATAAACATCAGTAATGCAAAATGGATGGACATGGGTTTGATTTTAGTCTCCGGTGGGGGGTGAATGCAATGCACAAATTAATTTGTGACTTGCCTCTTCTTTTTTATTACAATCTTAGGGAGTCAATCATAAATATACATGATCTTGTATAACACTCAAAGAAGAGTAGATATTTCATTGGAGAAAGTAGCTTTGTTTCTATCCAACTAGATGGACCACAACATTATGGTTATAAGATACAAGTGCTTTGAAACATGTTCTTTGTGCTTTTTTTTCGGAGCATTCTCCACACTAGTTCCTACCTAGAGTCCTTTACCTTATATGATTGTTTAAATGTCCCAAACAAGTATAGAAAAATGACAATTTAGAAAAATGTGTTGAAAAATTTCACCATTTACCTTGCACAAGAAGGATACACTTGGTCCATTCTAGGACTTCTTTTTAAGGTTGTCCCAAATCAATATTTTGTTTCATAGTACTAGCCATAGAAAAACCTTTTATTTAAGTGGATTTTTTAATTACCACACATCATTGAAGCACCATTTATCCTCCTCACTTGAAGTTGATCCAAAAACCATAGATTAACTTAGTTTTGCAGTGTGAAACCCCCTGCTAGATTAGATGTTTATACAAGTTCATAATTTTTATAACTAAGCTTTGAAGAGTCCTTGAATAGGGCTTGTTTGAACAATTTCCATTCATTTCCCTAACTTACTTCAAAACATAGTGCATGTGCATTTTTTGCTTGAAGTTCGTAGATTTTCTTCCATTTGAGTATCCTTTTTGGGCTAAGGTCACTCCAAAGTCCACAACCCCCGTCACATATATCGAAGCTTCTAAGCCATGCTTCTATATACATTAGGTTGATGTAATTTTTCTCTAACTTTACGTCAATATACTCAGTGTTTATCAACTTAAACTCTTTGTTGCTAGGAATCTCTCGAGTAAGAAATGGTCCTTATGATCCCATGGTATGCAATAGTATTATGCATTGGCACGCAATGGTATGCAAGTGTGATAGATCGTGTCATATAAAATAAGGACACAACGGATGTTTCAAGACATCAGGTAATCAAATTTTGACTTGACTTAGGAAGCATTTTTTGATACATCCATCCTTTTTGACAGTATTATTAAAATTTATAGTGTAGTATTCAATCTTAATATAAATTAATGCATGTTGTTGATTATTTCAGATGGAGATTGGAGCAAACACATAGCCTAAGCATTCAACTAACAAAAGAAAAAAAAAATATGTACATGGGAGTGGACCTAAAACTGTTAAATCATAAAGAACACAGTGGGTGGAAAAGGATTGACAATGGATCCTCCAGACATGACAAACAATTGCACTGAAGAAGAGGTGGGACAAGAATACTTTGAGAAAATTATAATAATTGTACATGGGATGAATACTTTGAGAAAATTGTTTTTTTGGATGTTCTATAAAATAATGTTCCATTATTAAATTGATGTATATATGTTCATACCTTTTATATTTTAATTTGTTAAGCCATATTTGATTATATTTCTTTGAAATTGATACATTTATCATTTATCCAATTGTTTCCAAACATTAAATAAYGATTGTGTTTGTTGATAGGTAGAAGATGATGATGGAAGAAYGACTACTAATATCCMATATCCAAYTGGGCTATTAATATTTGGACGRGATGATCCAAACCATCCTTTAAACCATACCAAGGMAAAAATAGAATATTTAAAGAGAATTCTACCACTTGAGAAATTTGAATAGCTGATGATATTAGCATACGTTGATGACATTTAGCTAGCCTTACTGATGAWGATAATGATAGTGAAAATGCAGTGCATGAAGAATGATTGAATGAAATACTTACARGTTTCTTTGGGGATGGAAACAATGATGACRATAATGATCATATGGATGACAATAATGATGACAACATGGGTAATTACCACCAACGTAATGTTCATGATAAAAACTTGAAAGACTCCATCAAGCAAGAAGCAAAGACACACATGTTCAAATTGGGTGCAAGTAGAACCTCAAAACTAGCATGCACATTAATATTATTAGAAATCAATTCACTATTTGGTTGTTCAAAGAAAGGATTCACCAACTTACTAAAGTGAGTTGAAATCTATTTTTTACAATGCATTGTCAATTGGTGTACGTAATTCGTTTATGAATATTCCTAATATAGATTGACACATCAAATATGTTCATCATTAGTCAAACATTCAATTGATCTAATCTTTTGCAATCTTACAGGGCACTAAAAACCAAAATATTTCTCAATGAAGAGAATGTGTTGCCATCAACTTGCATAGAGGCGCGTCAGTTGTTGGTTGAGTTGGGGATTGAATATAAGAAAATTCATTCATGTAAAAATGATTGCATTTTATACAAAGATGAATATCAAGACAAGGTATAATGTCATGTATACAAAGAGAAGAGATATTGTACATATGTACAAGGTCCTACAGTTCCAAAGAAGGTTTTATGTCACATGCCAATTATACCTAGACTTCAACGAATTTTTCGTTGCAATTCACTTGCACAGTTGATGGAATAGCATGCAAAGAATAGGATTAAAGATGGATTCATGCAAATTTCAGCCGACTCTAAAGCATTGAAACACCTAGAGGAAAAATGGCTAAGAAAATTCAAAGATGAACCCCGTAGTATCAGGTTTAGTCTTGCAATTAATGGACTAGTATGTCCATTCTCTTTCATGATCTCAAATTATAGTGTTTGGCCAGTTGGATTGATAGTATACAATATTCCCCCATGGATGAGTGTTAGAAAGGAGCACCTTATGTTGACTCTCATTGTTCCAGAAAAACATCAAGTTAAAAACATGGATGTTTATCTTGCGCCTTTTATTGATGAGATGCAACTGCTATGGAAAGGCATAAGAATGTATGACATATCATGTCCTCCACAAAATAGGTCCTTCATGTTGTATGGTGTGCTATGTTGTATTATTCATGATTTCCCAGGACTTGGTGTTTGTTCCGGTAAGATAAATTTTTTTACGTATTTATACTAATAATTTATTTTCATCCCAATATTCATACTTAGTTTTATACTATTATTTTGATGTTATTAACCTTAATTATTGAATTGCAGGGCTTCAAAAAAAGGGTACATTTGCATGTCCAAGATGTGTAGAACAATTTCAAGGGCGATATTCTAAAGATCTACATAAATTTATTTATGCAAACAACATGGTTTTTCTACCACTAGAAAATAGGTTTAGAAACCACCATAAGAATCAATTTGATGGAAATGTTGAAAATAAATGCCCTCCCATGATTATGGGTCTAACTTATTGGCTTAATAAGTATAAAGATGTTGAATTGAAAGCTTGGTAGGATTTTTTTTATGGGGGTGATTCTATTGAAGAACCAAACAAGTTGTAATTAAAATGCCAGAAGGGATGAAAAGGAAATCCATATTTTATGATCTCTCTTACTGGAAGGATATATTAATATATCACATATTAGATCCTATGCACATCTTCAAAAATGTCCCAGATTCAATATTTCAACATATATCAGGCAAAGAGAAGGACACCTTGTCTTCGAGGAGAGATATTTCTCTTTTGCGTAAAAACAAATTGATAGAAAACGTTTGTGGCGAAATAGGGAAAATGAAACATACGCAGAAGCTCCATGGATTTTGAAAAATAAAGAGCTAGACCAACTAAAATATGTCATACATTCAATAAGGACACCTATTGGTTATGGGTCATCATTGGCTAAATCTTTTAAAATTGATGGACATGTCACATGATTTAAAACACATGATTTTCATAATTTTATGAAGGTATTATATATCATCATTTAAATTTTATTGGTAAGATCAATTAGGTACTAAATTTATTCTGATATTCTATTGTGTGACAAAAATAACTAATGACCTTTCATAAATGTGTTTAACAACATATCATGCCATTGGAAATTAGGGGGGATTCATGTCTTACCGTTGACTTGAGGAATGCCATAAGTCAATTGTCAAAATTTGCAAGGTATGTTGTATGGAATGTTCATGTGTGAGAGACATAGAGATATTGTATTTCATTTTAATTTTTGACTAAAGGTTCATACTAATTTACTATTCTTATATTAGGTGGGTGACATCCAAGGATATCCACCAATGTGAAGTGCCAAAATGGAAGAAGGAAATTGCAGAAATTGTATGTGTATTTGAGAAGGAGCTCCCTACAAGTTTCATGGACCTACAACTCCATTTACTTATATACTTAGTCGATGCCATTGAATTGGCGGGTGTCGTATCGACGAGGTGGATGTTTTTCTTTGAGAGATATATGAAAAATGTAAAAAGATATGTCTAACAAAAGGCACATCCATAGGGTTGCATGGTTGAAGGGTATGTATTGAATGAATCATTTTTCTTCCTATGTGAATTCCTTGGTGTTCAAGTATAAATTAGTAAGTAAACTCATTATCATTGTGGTTGTCTCTATTGCAATCATTAATTTACTCTATAATTTATTTTTCAAATTAACAAAATGGCCTTTGGAGTTTGAAATAAACATGTTGACATGTAATAGGTGTAGACGAAAGTGATATACTTGACAAGTTCATTATGTACCACATGGAATTTATGAATTGTTGGTTGTGGAGCCTGATTATCTTCCTGATTGAGAGGTCCTTGTTTTCAGCCGTGTTTATACCCCATGAAGTATTTACACCCCAGAAGTGTGTACACTCTTCCACGTGGGGGAGTGCAGAGGGGGGTTACCCCCTCTGCAGGGTCCAGGGGGGCTATCCCCCTAGCTAGGGGGTCTGGGGGAAAGCGGGCCCCCAAAGGAAAAATTTCCTTGTAAATGTATATTGTAATTTCATTGTAAATCTGGACTGTTCATTATAAGGTCGCAGATCTAATGGTAGAGATTATGTTAGGGTTTTTGCCTTAGAAGGCAACCCTCTTTTATGAGGGAAATGTGTTGCGGCTATAATTGATGGTGAATATTGTATTCTGAGAGAGGAGACTGTGAGAGAAAGAAGAGGAAGTTACAGCATGTTTTGTTGCAGGTCGTATCCCTTCATTTGTTGGATAATAATAAAGGAAGGACCTGGTAATTTCTCTAGTGGACGTAGCCCACACTGGGTGAACCACATAAATCTGTGTCTCTCTTGTATTGTGTATCTTCTGTGTTTTGTTTCCACATTTGTTTTTTATTTTATTGCTCCACGGTCCTGTTTTTCTAACAACTGGTATCAGAGAAAAAGGTAACTCATAGGAAAAGAGGGTTCCTGGTTCGAGTGGGAGCAATGTCGGAAGATGGAAAGTTTAGGGTCGAGAAATTTAACGGCCAAAACTACCAGTTATGGAAGATGCAGATGGAAGATTATTTATATCAGAAG
>JASDQU010105968.1:170299-196659 GCA_032191745.1 Picea mariana | reverse complement strand
ATGCGAAGTGGAACCGTTGGGGAAGTGTGTATAAAATAAAATGAGACAGAATGTGAGTGGTTGGTTGTTCCGGATGGAAAATGAACGAAACAGTAAGAAAGGGAAAATGAGAGGGTGCGTAGCATGAGACTTAGAAAATGTGCAGAGTGAGATGAAATGCATAACAGAAGCAGAGAAGAATGACATAAAGAGTAAAAGAAGAGCAGAATGACAGAAAGAGCAGAAGCAGAGCAGAACGACAGAAAGAGCATAATGACAGAACAGTGTGTAGAAGACCAAATTTACAGAACAAAGAAAGATTGGTAAGAACTGATTTATCTGTAAAGTTGACTGTTTATTTAGCCATTCATATTCTAGGGAGGTTGGGAGGTGATTGGGAGGACTTTTTTCCTCATAGGTTCAAGTGGGAGCTTGAACACAGGAAGTTGTAGCTTCCATCTGGTTGCAGCCAGAGAAAGTAGGGTGGCAGGGTGGTGCAAGGGAGAACAAGTGTTATATGTTATTCAGGTTGGAGCCTGTGTAACTGGAAGTTGGTGCTTCCATCCAGTTGGTGCTGGGACATTAAGGAAGTTGGTGCTTCCATCCAGTTGGTGCTAGAATATTCAGGGATTTGATGCTTCCTTCTAGTGGGTGCTAGAGAAACCAGAGAGTTAGTGCTCTCAAACAAGTTGCATCTTGTAAATTAGAGGTAGCAGCCTCACATTGAGTTGGTGCTCAATTAGAGATGATGTACAGAACCTAAAAGACTGCCTATCATTTCGAAGAAGAAGAGGTTTTCTCCCTTTATGGGTTTCCTCGTGAAAATCTGTCTCTATGTATACCTTAAATGTGACTGATGCTTTTTACTTTTACTGTCCATATGTTGTATAATGTTGATGATCACTTGAAGAAATATTATGAATATTTTAATAGAGTAAAAACTGTTTAAGCTCAAAGACAACTGATTCACCCCCCCCCCTCTCAGTTGTATTAGTAATTTCAACAAGCTTCTCTTTCCCTAGCGGATAAATTCTCTAGAACTTGATTAACCAGCAAACAGTTGTCCCGAATCACCTCTACCTTGGCAAGTAGATTTCGTTGGTCCGCAGAGACTCTGCTCTGAATATCCATCGCCTGGGATTGGAACATCCTGATATTTATCACTTTGCTCTCGGCGATTTCCACCCTAGCTAGTAGCTGTTAGATCAAATCTTTTTGCTGGCTCACTTGCATTTGACCGTCCCGAACCACCAGCTGTGCTTGTTCGAGCTTAGTCTTGAGCAGCTCTATCTCACCTTTATTGGCCAACCTTGCTTGCTCTATACCTACACTTGCTTGGTCTTTGGAAGTCTCCGTTGTTGTGGCTAGTCTGGCTTCTAGGGTCTTGATGAGGCGATTTTTTCGTTTAAGTTGGTTTTTCAAAACCCCGACTGAAAATTGGTTCATTGTGGCATATGCACCTAATGTCCCAGCTATTTTTGTTGCGAACTGTTCATTTTTCTTGTCCTTCCCATCAGTCATAACTTTGTATTTCTTGACTGTAGATTCCCCTTTCTGGTAGAATTCTCTCTTTACCACTGCCTTTCTCTTCTTATCGAAGAAGAACTCATTTGGAGGGAGCTCTTCCACCCTTATAGACCTCAACTCTTCATTGAAGATCCACCCTGCGTCAATATTTCCCTGAGTTGACTGCAAGGGAGTAACTGATGTGATAGGATCCCCGATTTGTTTCATTGGTTTTCCTGGAGTAGTAATTGAACTCTACTTCTTTGGCGGGTCAGGAGTCTTTATCTCTACTTCCGGACTCTTAGTTTTCTCTCCCTCATCCTGGTGTTTTTCCTGATCAGGAGTTGCATCCTTGGAGCCTTTGGCATCTTTTTGTTTCACCTTCGTTGTACTCGGACTCTCACCCTGTAATACTGCGGGAAGACAACTACGTCTATGTTCTTGGAATTTCAGAACATCGGCCCTCTCTTCAGGTGCCAATGTTTGTATCCAAGCTAAAATCTCGGCATAAGATCGTGCGCCTCGGAAAATGTCATCTGAGGGTGAATTTTCGTGCTCAAATCTCTTGAGCCCATAACTGGCCAAATGATAACTCATGACCCTTTGCGGATCATGCTTATTGTATTCAATAAGGACCAACTTTAGGTCTTCTAGGGCTGCTGCCTCAGCTTTAGCATGCTCGAAATATAATAAAGAATATGAATCTAAATGAACAGGAAAAGGTGGCCATACCTTTTTTGAGTATCCCTTAAGCTCCTTGCTTATACCACCGATCATTGTTTGTCTAGCAACCTCACGACAAGCCAGCTTGTCGGGAATGAACAATGGCAATGCATGCGGGGGAACAAAAGCCCCAAAAACTCTAAGATATGAGAATTTGGCTTCTACATACCAGTCAGATATGCTGCTCAAATTCGTCACTATACTATCTGAGACCCTGGGTGGCGAGTGGCCGAAAATAGTGACATGCAGCAGTACCATCACCCAATTGAAGATTTCATATACGAAATCTGCTGCTTTTTTTTCCCACAATTTCGCATGATAGACGTGGATGGGCTCGTCCTCTGCTGGAGTCCAACTCCATCTCATTAAGGGAAATGGTGTTAGAAATCACATGGCGTCCATAATGTATGCAAACATAAAAAATGAAGAAATTTTTTCGCTCTCTTTCTGCGCCCGATACTCCATAACCCGATTGGTCAAGCTATCGGACAGCATTTTTTCCCAGTCAAAGGAACTGCCTTCAATGACTCGAAATATTAGAGGCACCCATTGAAGAAAGAAATGTGAGGTGTCCTCTCTCCCATATAATCTACATGTCATCATAGCTACATACTTGTATTGTGGTTCTAAGGAAGCTATTAAATATATACCATGACTGTCTGCCCTGAACTTCGCAGGGTGCGAAACCCAATCTTTTATTAAGCTAGACATGGTTTTATCATACTGCACACATTCCTTCTGTTTGAACTCGTCCAAGAATTTGGCACCATATGTAAAGTCAGACGTTGTGGGCAACTTATACATGGCTTGCAGATGTTCAGGCCTGAAAGTCTAGATGGTGACCTTCTACTCATTCATGATGGTTCTGGTTGGTATGTCCACATGGTCTAATGCCAATCGGACCATATCATAATATGGCAGTAGTCATGGCCTGGCTTCTACTTTATGCATTCCCGATTGAATGACGATCTTGTACTTGGTGGTTATGTTGTCTTTTTCATTGTTGCTAGAATCATCGGAATAATCCACTAATTCGACCTGCAGAACATCAGAAACGAACGACCAGTTCAGGACCGAGTCGACACTTTGAGGTGAAGTATCAACAATGTTGTCCGAACCTTGTCCCGAAACCTCAACACTGGCTTTAGATGCTTTTCGCGGGGCCATGACTGGAGATCCTGCTTTAGCTCTTCTGCGATAAAAATACGTATACATACAGAAGTTAGCTCGCTGAGAAAGTGTGCTCTGCGTAATATAGAAATTCATTTGTTATAATGAATAACAGTTCTATATATATTTGAAAACTCAGTACTTTTTAGAAGAGATCTGTCAAATCATGTTTAGAAATAAATTTATCCATAAAAACCCAATCTTTATATGTCGATTCGCCTTATTTCCAACTAATGCCATAAATTTTGGCAGTTCGAAATGTCAGTTGGCGTAAGGAAGGATTTAGAGTGCTTTGTAAACTGTGCAAGCATCAAAACATGGAAGATACTGATTTGGCTTAATTAATCCGGTTTTACTGAAGTTAATTAATCTTTCGGTACTCATTGTATCGGGAAATTTTGCTTTAACCCTTTGAACCTCTAACACCCGAGATTGCGATGATTGATTTCGGTTAATAAAAACACAATTGTGATTAGGGACTTAATTAATTGAGTAATTATTTATATTCTCCATATCGCGACTCGGAGCTTCAAAGGTAAGTTTCCGGGAATTTTGCATGTCGAGCTACGAAACCGCGAGATCGCGATAATACGTTTTAATTAAAAATGGAAGATAAACTTTGATTAAGTGTTTAATTAGATACGTTCGTATCTTTATCACGACTTCGCGACTTGGGCTTAGACAGTGTAGTTTTTTAAATGAGAACACGTCGAGTGGTGAATTACCGACGGAACTTAACCATGGCTTAGTTTTTTCCTTTAACTTTGACATGGGTTACTAACATACGGACCTCGTGGTTTCGTCTATCGGGGATACGATAATGAGAGTTTTGGATTTAGTGAACGTCGAGGCACGAAAACTCGATGATGTTCAATCGTGATTTAGGAAAACTTTACTCCCGTTACTAACCTGAGGTAAAATTTTAAAGCGATTTTGCTATTGCGTTGCTCGGGACTTGTGAACTATGTGATCTGTAGCATCCAACATGCGAAATCCTGAGGTAGAACAAAAGGGGGAAAAAAAATTTGTCGAAAAGTAGAACTCACCTCGAGAGTACAATAATCATCGTTGTTGCGTGATAAGACTTCAGAAATTTTGAAACCACAGACGAAAAATACGAAAACCATCTTTCGATTTCGAGCATTAAGACATGAAATTTGAGGCGAACTAGAAAAAACAAAGGCGGCTCCAACATAGGCTCCAACTAGGGATCCTGTTTTCTTGTAAGACGGGAAGAACAGTAGACCACGTGCCAATATTGGGTAAATCGAGTCAATAGCTTCAATCAGGCGAAAAGGTTCCCGAGAACAGGGTATCGAAAGGGGGAGAGAGACTTCGTTTTTTACCTTGAAAAGATTTTCAAACTCAGATACTTTTTAAACTTAGCCGTAGTCCCTTTCATGACTTCCCCTTTCCCATTACTAAATTCAGGTCTGCCTTAAGACAATCAAAATAGTTCTAGGAGACCCAACAGATCTTGTGGCTATTAGCTTGTATCAAAAGAAGAAGATCATATGTTTTTAATTAGGGAGTCCCGTCTGAACTTGGGATGTGGATCAGGTTTTTTAAAAATAATTGGTTACCAGAGTAGAGTGATATTCATATATAACAGCCTTATAGATATCTCAGATATTGCTTCACTGCCAGCGAGCCTGTTCAGTACCCCGGTGAAGTTATTTGGCCCCTTTTACTGAATTTCCTTTCACCACTTCGAAATATATTTATGCATTTAAATGCTGAGACGAGGGCAATCATTTCTGAATTTCCTTTCATCGTCTCTTGGACTAGATGGGGGCAATCATTTCTGAATTTCCTTTCACCACCTGTCTTATAATTTTCTTTTTAGAGCACGAAGATGGGGGCAATCAGTTTGTATCAGGGCTGATATCTGTGTAATATTTTGCATTATAGGTCTGTCAACTTACTTTGATTACTTGGTACCAACCTTCCCTTGACCTTCACAACACCTTTGTTCTCAAGGAAAAAAAGGAAAATAACTTTTTTAGGGCATTCTATTTGAGCAAGCTTCAATCCTCCGATATTGTTGAAAAACCTAGGAAAGTTAGGATCACTTTAAGCGTCCCTTTGTTTAGCAGGGGATCGAGGAGTTGTGAAGACCCGCTTTCTTTCCACAATCTGCTTTGAGGCTCACGAGGTTGAAACGAAAACTCTTATCCCTTCTTATGCGAAATGGAAAGATGCTGACTTTTTTTAAAAGGTAAACCCGAAGATAGAAAAGGGTGACAGGTAGTGACTTACGGACTGAAAATACAGAGGTCAAAAAATTCAAAACCGACTCTTGTAGATATTTTTCGGGGATACTTTACTTTGACTGACTGCTTTTAATTTGGGTGAATCATTTAATTTGACTTAATTTTTATAGACAATTAAACAAAGAAACAACTCTGTCATTTATCAGCTCAGCCGATATTGCTGTTTGGATGAGGTTACCTCAATTTTCTTTAATAGTCCTTTAGAACATGTCCTTTAGAAAATCTCATCTATACCTTTTCAATTCAATTTCTTTGCATAATATCAAATTTCTTGGGTATCACCTGTTTAAGCCGATTTATTTCTGACACCAACTTTCCGTTTACTTCTCCTGCTTGTTTTGTGTGCAGCTGAAATCTTGTAAGAGGCAGATACGAAGATTATTGGGGCTCTCTGAAAGGTGTCGAAAGTTCATGAAAGAAAAAGAAAATCAAAAAGCAATGCGTAAATGAAAAATATATATATATATATACAAAGTATATATATAAGTATACAATTTTTTTTTACTTTTTTTTTAGGCGACTGTTACGTCATATAATGCTTTAGATAACGCCCATTGACAGGGGCGTTGAGGATTTCACCATCTATATTTTCCAGTAGGAAAGAATATTTTCCCTCCAGAGCCGAGACTCTGAAAGGCCCATACCAGAGGGGGTCAAATTTACCATGTTTTTTTTCTTCTTCCTTTCTTGCATCCCACCTTAATACTAAATCACCTGGGAGGAAATCTCTGTCCTTTGCTCTGCGGTCGAATAATGCCTTCATGTCTTCTTGGTATTTCTGCAGCTTTTCATCTACTTCGACCCTATGTTGTTGAACCTCAATCAACTGATTTATTCTCCTGGTGACATGATTGGGTTCTTCATTTTAATATTTCCATAACTTCATCACTGGAAGCACTAGGTTTATAGGTAGCACAACATCTGTCCCATATACCATCTGAAAAGGAGAAATGTTGATAGACCTTTTTGTGCTTATGTGATTCGCCCACAATGCGTATTTTAAGTGCACATGCCAAGATCTTTTGTTTTCATCCAGTACTTTCTTGATTATATTTACCAGGATCTTGTTAGATGATTCGGCCAATCCATTTCCCTGGGGGTAATACGCTGTGGAGTGACCAAGAACGATATTGTACTTTTGACAGAAACTGATCATAGCCATAGATTTAAGGGCTTGGGCATTGTCTGTAACTATCTTTCGGGGGCAACCAAATCTAGACAAAATATTGTCTTCTAAGAAATCGATTACCACCGAGTCTGTTGCCCTTTTGGTTGGAATGGCTTCCACCCATTTAGTAAAATAATCTGTTGCGGTTAAGATCCACTTGTGTTCAGCGCTAGAATGGGGATTAATCTCGCCTATGAAATCTAGACCCCATTGCTGAAATGGGGCTTCGGCTTTGACTGGAACTAAAGGCAGTGTCAGGAGCTTCTGTTTACCTGCAAATAGTTGACAAGGGTTGCAGGCTCGGACTTTTGCATTGACGTCCGAGAAAAGTTTTGGCCAGTAGTACCCAACCCTCAGAATCTTGTAAGTTGTAGCTCTCCAAGCGTGATGCCCCCCATAGACTCCCTCATGGAATTCGTCTATCACCCGCTGAGTTTCCAATTTGAATAAACAGACTAACAGGAAACCGAGTGGATCTTTCCAATATAGCTGACTTTCGGCAAAACAATATTTAACTGTATGGAGTTTTAAAGTTCTGTCTTTTGATGGTGATAGCTCATTTGGGCATTTTAGAGTTAGCAGATATGACACTATGTCTATGTACCAGTCTAATGATATGAACTTCTCTTCGATCTTGTTTGGACCTGTTTGCTCATTCAGCTTGTTTAGGTTTGTGTCTTCATCGCCTTCCTGCAGGCAATTGATATCTAGGGCTCTGAAATTCAACTCAGCTAAGAGTTTGGCCAGGCCTTACCCTTTTATCAATTTGGTCGGTTTGACCTCCAGATCAAATTCCTGGATTTTGGCAAGCCATCGTCCTCTTTTTCTATCGTTGTCTGGTTGTACCAAAATATCTTTCACGGAACTGGTAGGCACGTACGCAATTATCTTTGGGTGTAGTACATACGTTCTGAATGCCTTTAATGTTTTTACCATGGTGTATGATTGTTTTTCTATTATATCATACTTCAGTTCTACGTCTCTAAGGCTCTTGCTGAAAAATGCAATTGATTGTTCGAAACCTTCTTCGTTCTTTTGTAGGAGCACCGCGACAATAGTGTGTTCGGAGGAAAATGAGAAAATAAGAAAATCTTTTAGATAGTCGGGGATCGCTAACACAGGTGCCTCGCTTATGAATTTCTTAATATGTGTGAACGATGCTTTGGCCTCGGTTGTCCATTTTACTTCACTATCCTTTTTCAACATTCATGTGACCAGTTTTACAATCTCAACGAAATTCGCGATAAATCTTCACAAAAAAAATATTTTTCCTAAGAAAGATTGAATTTCTTTTACATTTATGGGAGTATTTATAGTATCTATCACTTCAATCCTCATAGGATCAATCCTGATTCCATCCTTAGATATGATATGACCCAAAAGCTTACCTTCCTGCATGGCAAAATGTGATTTCTTTGGATTTAAAGATAGACCAAACCTGCGGCATTTTTCGAAAGTCTGTTTAAGATGTATCAAGTGTTCTTTGTCGGTTTTACAGAAAACCGTCAAATCCTCAAGATAAATGACTACGAACTTATCCCTTTCACCAATGAAAGCGATGTCCATAGCACGCTGGAACGTGGCCCCTGCATTCATCAAACCAAAAGGCATTTTATCGTACACGAACATACCCCATGGTGTGGTGAAAGTGATTTTTTCTCTATTTTGTTCATTCATGGCGATTTGATTATAACCAGAGAACCCGTCAATCATAGACATTCGGTTGGCTCCCACTACCTTTTCTAGCACATGGTCCATTTTGGGCAACGGATAGTTGTCCTTAAGGGACGACTTATTCAGATTTCTGAAATCCACACACAATCTAATTTCCCCATTCTTTTTCCTGACCGGGACCAGGTTTGCCACCCAATCTGAATATCTCAGAGGTACTATTATTTTCGCGTCTAAAAGTTTCTTAACTTCTTTTTCGATCACAGGTAACAAAATGGGGTTGATCTGTCTAAGCTTTTGCCTAAATGGTTTGACCTTAGGCTTTAGAGGTATCTTGTGATCAATTACGGAAGTGTCGTATGTCTTTAACTCATCATAAGACTAGGCGAAAACATCCTTATACTGTCTGAGTAGGTCTTTATACTTATTTTTTATTTCGGGAGGGAGGAACTCGGATATTTTTACCATCCTGGATTCTTCTTTGGTTCCTATATCACAGTCCTCCACTTCTTCTGGTTGGGGTTGTAAGGTGGATTTTACAGGTATGTCGTTTTGATCAAAAAGTCTTTCTAAAGGAATCAATCCTTTCAGAATTTGGTTGTTTTTAAGGACCAGCATACGATGATCCATGATTTTTTCTCGGAAAGCTTCAGGATCCTCCCCTTCTTGCATGATCCATATCGGGTCATTTTGATTTTCTTGGTCTGCATGAGTTTCGGAGTATTCACCCACTGCTTCAAGAAACTTCTTAATTTGTTTGTCATCCTCAAAGACCTGCCAGTGCTGGATATTGTCTGGTATAGATGGTCTGTGTCTGATTTCTATGTGATACTTCAATTTGAAAGTCGTGGGAGGAGAGAATGTTAAAGCTGCTTTAGCCAATGCATCATCATTCAAATTCTCTATGCGCGGGATGAAGTGGACATTTACGGACGAGAAAAAAATTTCCATGAGATCCCAGGCACAATTCCTGTATGATCTTAATCTGGGATGTTTGGCTTGGTACTGTCGATTTATCTGTTTGACTATTAACTCTGCATCTTCGTATACCTCTAAGTTATTTATTTTTGACTTCTTGGCGGCCTCTAATCCTAAGACCAATGCTTCATATTCACAAACGTTGTTAGTATAATCTATATCCCACTGCAGTCTGTAAGAAAAAGGAACAACGAACTTTCCTTCGGGAGCCACTAAAAGCACTCCTGCACCAGCCCCTTCACAAGATGAGGCACCATCAAAATACATTTTCAAGACACCGGTGCTACATAGATCCTCTGTCATGTAACTTGACTCTTCTTGCTCTATATCATTTTCTTCCAGACAACCATCTAAACCATCATCAAAAGACAAGATACAATTTCCTAAATCTTGATCTGCAATGTAAATAGGGAAATTGTTGGGGTTTTGAGGGTCGCTTACTGTATATGCTAATCTCATTTCTCTATACATCCGAGTAAATTTCCCACCAAACATAGGAATTGTGGTGAACGTCATATCCAATTGAAGATAACCCCCCAGCTTGGCTCCCCATGACCTAGACAACAGTAAGCCATACTTAGGGGGAATATCAACAATAACCACATCCATCAAGATACTCTTAACCGAGACCTGTGCCAGGGTAACTACTAAGTCCTTTATCATTCCCATACACTTAACACTTCTCGAGTCAAAAGAGTAAAGATCTCCATAAGGTCTGGTGATCTGGAGACCCAGTTTGTCCATAATAATCTTAGGCATAACGTTATGGAAGGCTCCAAAGTCTAACATGCAATTATGTAGCAATTGATCATATACATTTAAAGTGATATAAAAGGGATAAATAGTGTCTTTGGCCCCTTCTAAATGAGGACGTAAAGTGATGTTAGGTTTTTCATCCTCCAAGTTTAAAACGTTAGACTGGCTTTCTAGATCTGAGACACCCATCACTTAGGTAATCTGTTTTCGATAAACAAGGTTTTTTGCTAATTCTACCAAAGGGATTGGTATCTTAATTTTATTTATCTCGTTTTCAAAACTGAAAGCTCCACTCACCTTGTCTGCTTCTTTAGTTGAGACTTCTAAATCCTTCATTTCCAACATATTCGTTTGGACCGCTTTATTACTCATGGTCTTGGTTGAAGGCATAATTTTATTAGCCGTTTCGGTTCCTTGTGCTTGGGTCTCAACTTTTCCCACTTCGGACTCTTGTGTGCTTACTACTTTCATTTTGTTGTTGGGTAATAAGGTCTCTTCCAGAGTAGGCTCATCAGTTTGACCTCTTTGGAGGATTTTCTTGGGTTGAGTAGTTGAGATGGGCTTACTCTTAGATCTTAATTTGTACTTAGGTTGGATCTCAACCATTATCATTTCAGTTTCTTGTTGAGAGCCACAAAGGTCAGTATGATCACTTTCTTCACCCTTAACCGACGGTTGTTGAGTGTTTAGAGATTTCTCATAATCTTCTCTAGTCAGATACGGTTGTGTACAGTCATCACCGAAGTTCGTGACATCATTATCCGAATCTTCGAAATCTTGGAGATCATTCGCTCCTATAAAATTTTTGCTCTTTAGGGGAGCTTGTATTTTTTGATCTTCTCTTTTTATCTGTCTTTGCTGGCTTGGGGGGTTGGGGTTCCTCTTGAAATCCTTTTTGTGGAAAGAATCAACTTTGGCCTGTTCGAGCTCTATTCTAGATATTTTATTAGACAGTTCTTTAATTACTCTGGCCATATCGTCTACCCTGTCATATGTGGATCTATTAGACCCTGACGGACCTGCTTGTTCTCTAAAGCATTTAGTTTCTCGGTTTCCAATTTCTACTTTAGATTTAAGCTTACCATAAGCCATCATATTAGACTCAATTTCTACAGCATCATCCTGCATTCTGTTTAGGGTGGCTCCCCTTCTTTCTCGCAAAAGGAGTGCAAAATCCGGTTCAAAAGCCCCTGCGAAAGTTACTTTGGCCGCAGGTTGGGACGGTTTAACCTCGGCTGGGATTTTGTTATACAGTTTGTTGAATCTTTGAATAAACTCCATGACTGTTTCTGAATTATTTTTTCTTAAAGACCCAAATTCGGTTAAATAATATAGGTGGTCTTTTCTCTCGCCCCATTGTCTGAGGAAAGCATCTTCCAAGGCATCATAAGACAAGATAGATGTTGTAGGTAGACTCCGAAACAAGGTTCAGACCTGGCCTTCGAAGGTTTGGACAAGAAGTCTCCAATACACATCCTCATGTTCAATACCTAGGAAGTCTGCGAATTGATCAAATAAATTGATATGTTCGGTTGCAGTCAGATCTCCTTCCCCAGTGAATTTAGGCAAATTTTTTATATAATTTTCGGGAAGGTCGTGCAGAGGAACGGGCAACACCAAGGGAGCATATCTTGCTGCAACTTTCACAAACACTCTGGGAGGGGGGGTAGGCCCTTGGCCTCCAGCTCCTCCTACAAGAGCTCCTCCCCCTCCTCCTCCGATAAACCCTCCACCTCCTCTTATAAACCCTCCACCTCCTCCTCCGGCGGTTTCCATCGTTATTAGTGGAAAGTCGTAAAGGGGGTTTCGGAAAATTAAAAGTGAATCTTTATTTTCTTCGTGAAGAGGAAAATCCGGCGATGAAAGATAAGGAACGTGAGGACTTGGTTCCTCAAATTTGAAAGAGACGAAATCAGGAGAACCGACGGTTGTGGAAACCAAATGTGTAACACACTCTTTAGAATTAGGTGAGGTCGTGAAATTTAACCGAAGGAAAGATGGTATGTCAACTTTCGACGAACCTTCAAGAGGGTCCTTTCCTTTGTGTACTAAGGGGATTGTTGAATGAATCTCACTCCTATCCTCGAAGCAGTTTGACGTCAAATCTTTAGTGTCACAGAGAGGACTACGCGAAGTTGAGGGTTTAGAAGAACTCTTAGTCTTCAGTTGTGGGGGTTTCAGTTTGTAGATTGCAACGGTTGGCTTAAGAGAGCCTCTCGCTTTTAGAATCTTCTCGGGATCAGTAACGGGCGTAATCTACTTACCATCCAGGTTTTGTCTGGCATTCCTTCAATCGGATGCCAGTTTATTATTTGTGGAGTTGCGAAGTGAAATATTAGGAAGCCTTAAAAAAAGTGTGTACTCTTTGTTCACTACCAAAGGGTAACACTTTAAACAAAACAAAATGTCATTTTCCCAGGAAAAAAGATTTCGTAACTTCGGTCCCCAGCAACGACGCCAGAAAGATGTTGTTCTAGAGTCTGTACTTAAGGCTTAGAAGTATAGTGTCTAGGCATCCGAAAGTGGGTAAAAGGTAGAGAAGAGAGAAACGTCAACCTTCGGCAAGGGAAACTAAGGAAGATTTCGACGTTGGCGTTGTCTAGATTCCAACTGTTCCTAAATTCTTATATCCTGTTCAATCGTTGCCCATGAACGTTTGAGTTCAACCCGGGTAGTGGCTATTTTAAGAATAGTATCGAAAAGGTTTAATGCAATGTGTGTTTAATTTGATAATCCGGGTTCGATATTGGGTTGAGTTGGTGCAACAACAGTCATGGAGGAACAGTTAAATAAGAAAACTTCAAAGGGAGAATTTAAGTGTTGTCTCAATTCGATCGTATAAAAGAGAGTTTACGGTTTCATGAATAAAAATGAGGTGCAAATCAAAGGCTCTTTCCCGTAACTGGGTTATATTTTAATAAAATTGTATGAGGTGGGAGAAAACATTTAGTTGTCTATCGAGTAAGGATCCTATCAAGGGAGAATCTCATGTATAAACAGAAGAAGAAAAATGTAAGGAAATAACCCGATGAAGCATAAAATATATATAGAATTCTAAAAGTGTTGACTGGTCTTACACCTGCTGATAGCTGGTATAGAGGAAAAACAATAAACAATATAGAAAACCAAAATTCATTCGCTATAGTAGAGGTTGTACTAAATTATAGCGAAGCATTCATCAGATAAGAATATGAAATGAAACGAAATATGAGATACAAGAAAAAAAAATCATAACACAGTCGTGACAGAATTGAGAATCTTCAGATTTTCTTTGTATTAACTCTCAAAGTGTAAAAACTCTGTTACAATCAACACAAAAAGGTCCAGCCCTGTTTCTTTCTTTCTATGGTGTATTTATACAGTTTTACAATAAGATAGAATCTCAATCGTTGCAAAATTTTTAGTTATGATAGGGAGGAGAGAAATCGCTCCATTTCTTCTTCTCTGTCTTTACACGGTGCCAGAAGCTTGTCCTCGTGCATGCTCGGTACAAGTGACACATCTTTCGACTAGCTGAGATATCAATCGTGACGGTTCTGCTTGACAATTGGCTTCATAAGAGTAACAATCTCGGGCTAATTGCAACAACCTGTCCTCCATCTGTCTGTCTATGATGTCGATAGCGCATAATTGCGTGCTTGGTTTAATCATACATTTGTCTATTTGGACTATGTTCGCCATAGTCACTTGGGAGATCTCGGTCGAATTTCTTTCCTCTTTTTCATTTAAATCGAGTGAGATTTTTTCCATATTCATCTAAATCAATGTCTCGGCATTGCCTCCACTATCAATGCCTAGCAGATTACCATCTATAGAGCTAAAAGCCTCTTCTAAGGATTTCGTTACCCTCTTGGCTTGCAGCTTGCTTTCCGAGATGATGTGCTCCCATTATTTCAATAGAATGTTTCCTCTGGTCTGCTCCAAAATGGTGAACCTGGGAGTACTTCATGAATCCATGTTGTTTGTGGCTATCACAGCCTCTTGAAAGGTGACCCGTGCTGCTCCATCTTCTCTTTTCCTAGCGGATAAATTCTCCAGAACTTGATTAACCAGCAAACAGTTGTCCCAAATCACCTCTACCTTGGCGAGTAGATTTTCTTGGGCCGCAGAGACTTTGCTCTGAATATCCATCGCCTGGGATTGCAACATTCCGATATTTATCAATTTGCTCTCGGAAATTTCTACCCTAGCCAGTAGTTGTTCGATCAAATCTTTTTGTTGGCTCACTTGCATCTGACCATCCCGAACCACCAATTGTGCTTGTTTGAGCTTAGTCTTGATCAGCGCTATCTCACCTTTATCAGCCAACCTTGCTTGCTCTATACCTACACTCGCTTGGTCTTGGGCAGTCTCTGTTGTTGTGGCTAGTCTGGCTTCTAGGGTATTGAGGAGGCAATTTTTTCATTTAAGCTGGTTTTTCAAAACCCTGACTGAAAATTGGTTCACTGTGGCATATGCACCTAATGTCCCAGCTATTTCTGTTGTGAACTATTCATTTTTCTTGTCCTTCCCATCAGTCATAACTTTGTATTTCTTGACTGTTGAATCCCCTTCCTGGTAGAATTATCTCTTTACCACTGCCTTTCTCTTCTTATCGAAGAAGAACTCATTTGGAGGGAGCTCTTCCACCCTTATAGGCCTCAACTCTTCATTGAAGATCCACCCTGCATCAATATTTCCCTGAGTTGATTAGAAGGGAGTCACTGATGTGATAGGATCCCCGATTTGTTTCGATGATTGTCCTAGAGTAGTAACCGAACTCTGCTTCTTCAGTGGGTCAGGAGTATTTATCTCTGCTTTCGGACTCTTAGTTTTCTCTCCCTCGTCCTGGTGTTTTTCCTGATCGGGAGTCGCATCCTTGGAGCCTTCGGTGTCTTTTTGTTTCACCTCCGTTGTACTCAGACTCTCACCCCGTAATACTGTGGGAAGACAACTACGTCTATGTTCTTGGAATTTCAGAACATCGGCCCTCTCTTCAGGTGCCAATGTTTGTATCCGAGCTAAAATCTCGACATAAGATCGTGCGCCTCGAAAAATGTCATCCAAGGGTGAATTTCCGTGCTCAAATCTCTTGAGCCCGTAACTGGCCAAATGATTACTCACGGCCCTTTATGGATCGTGCTTCTTGTATTCAATAAGGACCAACTTTAGGTCTTCCAGGGCTGCTGCCTCAGCTTTAGCGTGCTCGAAATCTAATAAAGAATATGAATCTAAATGAACAGGAAAAGGTGGCCATACCTTTTTTGGGTATCCCTTAAGATCCTTGCTTATACCACCAATCACTATTTGTCTAGCAACCTCATGACAAGCCAACTTGTCGGGAATGAACAATGGCAATGCATGCGAGGGAAGAGAAGCCCTGAAAACTCTGAGATATGAGAATTCGGCTTCTACATACCAGTCATCTATGTTGCTCAAATTCGTCACTATACTATCTGAGATCCTGGGTGGTGGGTGGACGAAAATAGTGACATGCAGTGGTACCATCACCCAGTTGAAGATTTCATATACGAAATCTACTACTTTGTTTTCCCACAATTTCGCATGATAGACATGAATGGGCTCGTCCTCTGCTGGAGTCCAACTCCAGCTCATTAAGGGAAATGGTGTTAGAAATCACACGGCGTCCATAAAGTATGCAGACATAAGAAATGAAGCTTTCTGCGCCCGATACTCTGTAACCTGACTGGTCAAGCTATCGGACAGAATTTTTGCCCAGTCAAAGGAACAGCCTTCGACGACTCAAAATATTAGCGGCACCCATTGAAGAAAGAAATGTGAGGTGTCCTCTCTCCTATATAATCTACATGTCATCATAGCTACATACTTGTACTGTGGTTCTAAGGAAGCTATTGAATATATACCATGACTGTCTGCCCTGAACTTCGCAGGGTGTGAAACCAATATTTTATTAAGCTAGACATGGTTTTATCATACTGCACACATTCCTTCTGTTTGAACTCGTCCAAGAATTCGGCACCATATGTAAAGTTGGATGCTGTGGGCAACTTGTACATGGCTTGCAGATGTTCAGGCCTGAAAGTCCCGATGGTGACCTTCTGCTTATTCATGATGGTTCTGATTGGTATGTCCACATGGTCTAATGCCCATTGGACCATATCATAATATGGCAGTAGTCGTGGCCTAGCTACTACTTTATGCATTCCCAATTGAATGACGATCTTATACTTGGTGGTTATGTCATCTTTTTCATTTTCGCTGGAATCATCGGAATAATCCACTAATTCAGCCTGCAGAACATTAGAAACAAATGACCAGTTTGGGACTGAGTTGACACTTCGAGGTGAAGTATCAGCGACGTTGTCTGAACCTTGTCCTGAAACCTGAACACTGGATTTGGATGCTTTTCGTGGGGCCATGACTGGAGATCCTGCTTTAGCTCTTCTGCGATAAAAATACGTATACATACAGAAGTTAGCTCGCTGAGAAAGTGTGCTCTGCGTAATATAGAAATGCATTTGTTATAATGAATAACAATTCTATATATATTCAAAAACTCGGTACTTTTTAGAAGAGATCTGTCAAATCATGTTTAGAAATAAATTTAGCCATAAAAACCCAATCTTTATATGTCAATTCGCCTTATTTCTAATTAATGCCATAAATTTTGGCGGTTCGAAATGTCAGTTGGCGTAAGGAAGGATTTAGAGTGCTTTGTAAACTGTGCAAGCATCAAAACACGGAAGATACTGATTTGGCTTAATTAGTCCGGTTTTACCGAAGTTAATTAATCTTTTAGTACTCGTTGTATCGGGAAATTTTGATTTAACCCTTTGAACCTCTAACACCCGAGATTGCGATGATTGATTTCGGTTAATAAAAACGCAATTGTGATTAGGCACTTAATTAATTGAGTAATTATTTATATTCGCCATATTGTGACTCGGAGCTTTGAAGGTAAGTTTCCGGGAATTATGCATGCTGAGCTGCGAAACTGCGAGATCGTGATAATACGTTTTAATTAAAAAGGGAAGATAAACTCGGATTATGTGTTTAATTAATTACGTTCGTATCTTTATCACGACTCTGCAACTCAAGCTTAGACAGTGTAGTCTTTTAAATGAGAACACGCTGAGTGGCGAATTGCTGACGGAACTTAACCATGGCTTAGTTTTTTCCTTTAACTTTGACATGGGTTACTAACATACGGACCTCGTGGTTTCGGCTATCGGGGATACGATAATGAGAGTTTTGGATTTAGTGAACGCCGAGGCGTGAAAACCCAATGATGTTCAATCTTGATTTAGAAAAACTTTACTCTCGTTACTGACCTGAGGTAAAATTTTAAAGCGATTTCGTTGTTTCGTTTCTCAGGACTTGTGAACTACGTGATCTGTAGCATCCAACATGCGAAATCCCGAGGTAGAACAAAAGGGGGAAAAAAAATTTACTGAAAAGTAGAACTCACCTCGAGAGTACAATAATCATCGTTGTTGTGTGATAAGACTTCAAAAATTTTGAAACCACAGACGGAAAATACAAAAACCATCTTTCGATTTCGAGCATTAAGACATGAAATTTGAGACGAGCTAGAAATAACAAAGGCGGCTCCAACACCACTGACTGTATGTTTCCCACCATAGTGCTAGGGCCTCTACTAGAGAGAGGTTCAATGCTGCAATTCTATACATATGCATGATTTGGGTTTCCACTCGAGTGAAAAAATATTTCATGTCAGTCATGTCATCAAACTTCAGCTAGTTCTTTCTCTCTATGCCATCCACCTAAAAGCTACTTCTAAATATATTGTGAATGAGTAGACACTGTGCCAACTTAGCTCCCCATGTTCCATAGGATTAATGTAATCCCCTTGATGACATGTACTAAGGTTATACCATTGATCTAGGGAATTTTCATCCAAAAATTCCTTCATCAGTTCCACAAAGCACTCACCCAATGTGGGGTCCATTAGATGAATGACTCCGCGGCCTAATTTTTCAAATGAAATCCACCTTTACTTCAAGTTTAAGATAACATAATTATTGAAGGCCCAATCAATCCTTGCAGTGCAGTATATGGATCCTTTTCATCCAATATCTTGATCACCTCAAAATTGACATAGGTCTTCATGGCATCAAGGTCAACCTCTCTAGTCTACCAATCGGGAAGATCTACGACTAGTTCTCCAATCATAGTTGTATGCGAAAAGATACCAAACTTGGTTTTCCCATGAATTCCCAATATTTATTTGGTAAGATATTCATGATTAAAAATATTTATGTGGTTGGGGTTTTCATGATTGACACTCTATTGACCAAACTGTGGCTATTCCGACCAATCATGAAAACCCCAACCATAGAAATATTTTTAATCAAATTACTTCCCTGTACGGTAGGGAGACTCTGGACGAAATTCGCGTTTTAGAAAAGCTCTGGGTGAAGATAAAGAGAAGAGTGGCAGATCTGGAATTTCTTAAAAACTGTAGGGAGATTTCACGTCAATTCCAGTATTTAAAACCAAATCTTCTCATTATCTAAACCCAGGCTCATTGTCCTGAAGATGGATTCTGATTTGGATCCGAAACGTCATTTTTATTGACACTCTATTGACCAAACTGTGGCTATTAAGATATTCATGTATGACCCTAGATCTAGCATGACTTCACATACATGATATCCTTCAATCAACACATTAAGCTAGAATTATTTCCTTGACTAAAGTTTATACACTCCATGTAATGGTTGATCAATTATAATCGTAGGTTCTCCTAGCAATTGTGCTATTATTTTTTTGAGACTAGACACAACTTACCCATCTTTTAATATGTGTAGGAAGGTCTTCAACAACCCCTATACCTTTTTCTCCAATGTCTGCATTGATAAGAATTGAAATTATCTTGATGATCGAGTCATGATATATGGTCTCTC
The DNA here is from genome assembly GCA_032191745.1 of Picea mariana. Lineage (NCBI taxonomy): Eukaryota > Viridiplantae > Streptophyta > Pinopsida > Pinales > Pinaceae > Picea > Picea mariana. Next base: position 177,547 of record JASDQU010105968.1, on the reverse strand, counting down.
CACATCCACTAGGCCAACCATACTTTTGTGTATAATTTCCCTCATGACTTATATTGTGTTTCACATAAACTCCTTTTGTTAATGGGTTCAAACTCTAGTGTCTTTTGTGGAGCTCTATGGACTAGTTCTTGAATTGTGGCTCCAACATCTATGCCTATCTTGGCTCCATTTCAAGTGACCATATTGACGCCCACGTACACTTATTCCGTCTCAACACCACCAAGGATCCATGGTTATGAATTAACCATGTTTGCACCACATTTTCATCTATCCCACACCTCCCATTTCTCTATTAGCTCAGGGAAATCCTTAATGCTATGTTTGGTCTTACGACAACAACCATAATAAGGTTGAAGTGACCACATGTAATATATCTCACTTTATACAATTATACCATCGTGATTGAGGATAGTTCGCACCATTCCTCAATGCTTGATTATCCTGATTCTATTTTTTATTTTTCCTTCGATTCCCACTTCCCTCAAAGTCTATCATGAATAGATTATTTTCAAATCTCTTAGTGAGTGCAAATAATGTGTGATATTCCTCTATATGGTGAGTGTTTACCCTACAAAATTCGCAATATAATACGACTACAATGCTATTATACTTCTGTAGAAATGGGTAATGATGTAGGTTATGACCTGGATTCCTACATATCTTGCAGAGTGCTATGCCTAATTTACCCAACATACTTCCTAGGAACAAGTTATCTATTGTTCCATCATATCTCTTAGCCATGGGGAAAACATTATGCAAATATCCTTTGGTCATGCACAATGTACACCATATTGCATCTATTTCACTCGACTTGGTTTTTGCTAACTCCTTAATCTACTTTATCAATGTTGTCAATTGGTACTAGAACTGTGCTAGTCCTAGAGTTAATCCTTGGAATGAGGCTTCCACTAATCCACTTGTAGACTTTATGATTCAGACTATGATGAGAATGAAATGAGATACAAATGAAAATATATCAAAAACACATAAAAACTGTGAAACCCAACTTATGTTAATGAATAAAATAGCAGAACATTGTAGAACACAAACTAGATAGAATGGGGTAGCTTATCTCTAAAGAGAAAGAGATGTTGGCTACTCTTCATTCACAAAGAGCATTACATCACACTCCATTGCATGCTCAAAGAACCTCCTTCACCTTGATTATATATGAGAGAGTGAGAGGAGAATAATTCCCATGATGCATGTGGGATAAATTGGTCTAAGTTTACAAAATTCGATAGGCATGTAAAACACTAGGACTTCCCAGGAGGTCACCCATCCCAGGACTACTCTAGCCCAAGCACATTTAACTATGAATTCCTAATGGGATTCGATGCATTACGTTGTAGGTATTACATTACATTACAAATGGAGATGGAACTACATTACATTCCCCATCAAAATGGTGAATATCATGGTTGATCAAAACCATAGGCTTAGAAATGTTGATTCAGTGGAGAAGGTGGATGGCCACCGAGACCCACTTGGATCACTCTAGTCACATGACAAACTCCAATGCTTCCCTTTTCATCAACATCTATTTTTGCAGTAATTATGTGGGAAGATGTGGTAATAGGTTATCGATAAGCCATTTTTTGTATTGCACCTCCTAAATAATGTAACTTAGGTGACTTATTAAATCCTAGAACCACTAGTCATACTCCCAATTTCTTATTAATTTCTTTTAGCTTTGTGATGCCCTATGGTTTTGACTATGGCTTTTGAAACTCCTTCACAAATATTTCCTTTAACTATATCAAAGTCACACCATTCTAGACATTAAGTGTTTTTCTTTCCTTTCATGTACCATTGCAATGCCCTTCCTCATAGTGTTGTTTGGAATTCCACCAATCAGGTAGTATCTGGGGTTCTTTGCACATTCCAAATGGAATCACAAAAGAACTAGTGTTGTTTTGAATCCTTGTCACCCCTACCATGAGATAGAGGTAATTCCATATATGAGTCATTCGATTGAGTTGTTGTCATTCTTTGATGACTTTAAACTAACATAGATCCCTTGGGTTTTGGTTTTTGGATCACCAATACTACTCCTATGGACACACTTATAGAACTAGATACTACTAAAGACAACTTTTGACACCCTTGGGATGTCACACTTTGTTGGACTTGAACCATTTGTTAGATTTAGATCAAAATTCTTTTACTTATGGTTATTTATAGATATTTTGGTTCTACCTTCCTATCATAGATTGACCCTGGTTCAGATTTGATAAGCTCCCAACAAAATCCCTTTAAAACTCTTGTCCCCTCTGGAAGACCTGAAGGCAACGCAACACACAGAATGTATTGCATAGTCTCATCCAAGATAGCTCTATTGGTGGCTGCAATACTCAGATGTTTGCAACCGGGGAATGAGTGGAGATCTGTGGTTGTACTATGTAATTTTTATTCGTTCAGTCTAACATCTAGCTATAACAATCATTCTATCCATGCATGTGGAATACCAATTCTACTAGTTCATTCATTCATCTAACATTCATCATTTAACAACAAATAAAGACACATGCATTCATTCACATAACACAGGTGTTACCATGGATCACCCCCTCCTAGGCTACATCCACAAAGATCTGGCTCTCAGGCTTCTTATTATGGTTCATTAATATATCACGTCACGCATGTTTACATTATTGGATCTCACTCTCCTAAAAATGCTCCTTGAACCCTATGAGGATGACTAGATTGCACTACGCTCCTCAGCCTGTGATCTAACCCTTGGGATTGAGTCACTCCCTACTTTTCTATCTCACCAGCTTAACGACTCGTACCATTCTTCCCTCCTCTTGTTCGATCTCTATCTATCCCTCTCTCTCCTTCTAAGTACTACTTATCTATATCATTGGCTCATCATCCAATACAATACATTACAAAAACCCTAACCCTAGTGTCGTTAGGTCTTCCTTACATGTGTGCCTCCCCTGCTCCACTTGCACGTGTTGCTTTTCCTTCTAGCTTTCTTCTCCTCCTTGCATTCTTCTCTTCCAAAAATAGCCTTTCCTCCTGACTGGGCTTGCATCCAACATGCCCCCAACACTAACATGTGGCTCGTCCCGAGCCACCTACACCTTGTGCACTTATTCAACAGCTCCTGCGAGAGTCTGGAACTTCTCTATGAGTTCCTATGCTTGTGTTTGAGACTGCACAGTATTTTCTTTGAGTGTGTCCACTACTTTTGTTGTAACCTCCTTGCTAATCATTTATGTGCATTCTTCTTGCATCTGTGTCATGTTCTTCTTTGCCTCTTCTGCTTGCGCAATGACCTCAGCTGCTCGCTCTTGGAGAGGTTCCATTTGAGCTTGTCGATCCTTCTTCTATGTCTACGCGGCTATGAGTTCGGTTTGCATCTTCTTCATATCCTGCACTCCTTTGATGTTCTCAGTGATCGGCCTCATATTCTGCCTCTTCTTGAGGTCATGGATAGTTGTGCTTATCTTCTCTTCCTCTTGGTCCCACTTCTGGACCTATTGATCCTCCTCCAGCTTTGTCCATAGATTTGTTGCTTCATCAAACAAGTCGGTAGCTGCACGGACTTATCGTTCCATCTCCTCCATCTGCCATGTTTCTTCATGCTTCCTCTTCTCCCTTACCTCTGAGGGATTGGTAGGGATGATTTTTTCTTGGAGGTGCTCGATCTCCTTCTTGTATTGATTGATTGTTTGCAAAATATAATCAATCTTCTGCATATATTGTCTATGTGCACTTTGGAATTTTGTCATAGGCTACAGCCAATCCCTACTCGATCCTATCTGCACGATATTTCTCATATTTGGTCTCGAGCTTGACCTTTTCGAGCACCAATTCCATCTCTTCTCTGTTATCCTTTGTCTGCTGCAATTCCATTGCGTTTGTGCATGCGCACGACTGTACCACCTGTGCAACGCTGACTTGCAGTTTATACAATGCCTTGGTTGGTATCTGCGTCATTAGCAACTGTATTTGGGCCAAATATTTCAAGGGTGTCTAACCCACAATTTCATCCATGCACAACATGTTGGGTGTAATGTGAAAAGTCGAGCTCGCCTATGCCATCGTCTGGATCGTATCCTGCTCGCTTGGCCCAACCTTGGCTGTTGCCTGTGATGTTGTGGGGGTTGATTCTATGCCTCTATTGACCCTCTGTGTTTCTATGATATGCTCGAGGAGCTGCCTCATGCCTTTCAGGTCTTCCTAAATCATGTCCCTTTGGCACTGAGCATCTTCAAAATCCTCCATTGTTTGATCTTGGACCATTTGGGCCACGAGGTCTGTGTCATCCTCCGTGATCATATATTTTGGTGGCGTTTTGTGCACCTTAGATTTCTTTGTACGCACCCCCCGTTTATATAATTTGCCTCTTGGTATAGCCTTCCTCCTTCCGAGTAGAACTTGATGTGGTCCCCTGTGTTGTCTCAGTATCTTTCTCATGTTCCTACTGCACTTGGGTGTTGTTCTTCTTCCCCGCCTAGGTGCCTTTCTTGGACACACCCACTTTCTTCTGTTGCATCGGGTTTTGACTTGTCCTTAGCTTCTTGGTCATCATTTTATCTCTTGCAGGTGTCTGTTCCTACTCTGCCTCCTCCTCCTTATCTATAGGAATCTCTTGATTCAAGTCTGAAATTTTCCAGTCATCGTGCCAATCCCTGATGGCTATTTCTATGTCCTCTTCCTTGACACAGTACCAAAGTTCTAGCCATTGACTCTCAAGATCCTTCCATTCTTGGATCCACACTGTATTCCTGGTCGCCTTAAAATTTTCTATGCCCTGATATTGCACGACCACTTCTTTTGTAATTCGCTAAGTGTTGGTGATGTTTTCCTACAGGTCGTTGTAATACCCTACGAACATGCCTGCATTCGCACTTTTGTTCCTGGGGTCTGAACTGCTCCCCAACGATAGGTATCACATTGCATAGAAAAATATGTATACTTAGGCTCCCACCATCCGACCAAAGTGATCAGGATGACGAGACAAGAATAGTGAAATTATGTCCCCAGGTCCTGCGTGTCCTTGCAGTTTGTGTTGCTACTGCGACGACCCCGGTAGGGACGTCCTCCTTGCGACACTTTCTAAGTAACTTGTACGCCATGATTTTTGTGGCCATCCTTATGGCTGCATCACTAATGCACTTAATTATGATTCCGCACAACCCTCTTTCTATGCCATACATCTTCTTCATTTCCTCAGCCAGTGCCTTTTCCTTCATCTTGTCATCGAGGTAATGCATGGGTGTCTCCCCCCGAGAAGACAACCCTGTAATGCATGTAATCAGCTCTATGTCTATCAAGATAGTCTCTTCCATCCATAGATATCCTCTGTGGGTAAATTCCATCAACTTCTTGACACAGTTGGTTATGTCCCTAGCCCTTCCAAAGTGTGGGATCTCCAATAGGCCTAGAATCCTGGTTTTGGCTAGTCCAATTGCCCATTGTTTTGGTTGGTTAATTGGTTCGTCGAAGGGTCCTATACCCACAGTATCCAAGTAAAATTTCTTGGAAAACTCCAAAAACTTGTCCATATCAGTTACATCATGATCCAAGTACCATAATTTTTCCACGTGGCCTAACATGTTACCCGCTACACGTACCCCATCCAGAATGTGCGGCAAGACTATGGTTGTGCCAGCATGTCTGCGTGATGATCTTGCTACTGGATTCTTGCCCTTCTACTGTGGTGGTTGACTCAAGGTTAAAACCTCCATTATTCTCTCTTATTCATAATCCTCTACCCGACTGATGACATATTCTATTGTGCCCTCTTGTGGTTGCTCCGACGCGGCAATGTGTGATCTTTCTGGTGTGGCCATTTTTGTCTGGTTCGGGACTGTCCCTTTAACTCTCGAGGCTTCTTCAGGGTTTTTTGGGTGCGACTGATTACCTGCGTCCTTAGCCTGATGGCACTGTCCCACTCCTGGAATATCAATGTCCATGCCCACTGGTGCAGTCTAATGGGTTTCCTCCACCACTTGTGTGGAGCTTCCTGGTTCCATATTAGGCGACGGGATTTCGTCCAAGTTGACAACTTCTGGAGGTTGATGTGCTTGTTGTTCACTTCCCTATGGCTACAGTGGTGCTATGACATTGCTTCACAGTCGTCTGTATGCCTGGATTGACACTCTTAGCTTGGGTGGTGCCATGGTGGTAAATATGTTCTCTACCGAGCTTAGTTGGCTCTGTAACCTCTGCAACTTCCCTCTCTGATCTGTGTACTCTATTGCTCTGTTCTTTTCCTAATTTCAAAATAACCTTTCTGATCCCCACATGCTTTCTTTATAGAGGAATCGTGTGAAGCTTCTCAGAGACATTACCAAAATTGTGTTTTAAATGAACTGGCGCTTCCCGTGTACTTTCCATTGAATTCCCTCGACGTTGCCAATTGGTGCGATTAATGTGACATCCTGCCAATCATTCTTGGCATTCAATTTTGATAGCCGCCATCAGTTGACGCCTATTTTTCATACCCTCCATTTTTGTTGTTTCTTCCTTTTAGTGATCGTTGTTCCTTTCTCCATCACGCTAACGTTCTCGAGTGCGTGTGCACATTCTCTTTTCGTCATGCTACCCCTTTGTTGCTATCTATTGATGTCTGATGTAGTCACCCCTCTGTTGTTGCACTTAGTTTTTTTTTTTTTTAAAGTGATAGGATGTCGATTGTCCCTATACAGCTTCAGTCGACTCCCATTGATCATCCCTCTGAGTTTTGTTCCTGCTAAATCCTACAACTATACATCTCCCCCATCTGTGAAAGTCTTTACTTCGTATGGTCCCAACCAATGCATTATGAATTTTCCTGGGTGCCAAGGAGATTGTTATCGTACACCAAGACTAAGTCTCCCTCCTTGAAATTTTTCCTCTTGATATGTTTGTCATGCCAAGCTTTGTCCCTTGCTTTTTATACTTCTTGGTGAAACCCTGCTAGAATCTTATCTTCCTCTATGATCATCAGCTGACTTAGCCTTTCCTGTATTGCGCCTCACTCTTTCATGTTTGTAATTGTTGCTACGCACAGACTAGGTACCAAAACTTCTAATGGCACCACTTCTTCTTGTCCATACACCAATCTAAATGGTGTATGACCTGTTAATTTTTTGCATGTGGTCCTATATGCCCACGGTATTGCTAGTATCTTCAATTCCCAATCATCCCTACTAACGTTGCAGATTTTTGTCTGTGCATTTTCAAGGATCTTATTAAAGGCTTCCACTGTTCCATTTGCTTGAGGATGATATGGTGTACTCTTTTGATGAT